>JAVTVY010019129.1:0-77016 GCA_036873755.1 Hanleya hanleyi
AAGTACTCTCTGTGCCTGCTGGAAATATGAGCGCCAACAAAGAAAACCTGTTCCTGGGGGAACTACCCAAGCGATTGATCCTGGCCTGTGTGGAAAATACCAGTTTCAGCGGAGCCTACCCAGAGAATCCGTTTGACTTTCAACATTTCGGCATCAATTTTGTGGCCCTGCATGTGGATGGACAACAGGTGCCAGCCAAAGCGTGACTGAGATACATCTTTTTTGGATAACGACTCTAAAACGAATATTACGGATTAAGAATACTGATCAGCGATACGGATTTGATATTTTTGGAACATCATGATGTCTTGCCGGCATCATTGAAAACTGTTGACCGCTTCTCTCTTGCGGGAAACAAGCCTATGTTTATGTATACTTTTGTCTTTTTGAATTTGGTGCTAATACTGTTATATGGAAATGGAATAGGTCTTTGGATTATGGACGCGGATATTCTCTAATGGACGACGGCTGGATTATGAATGACGGACTAGACGCTTGTAATTAACACCGAACTTTGGGCGCAGGAATTTCATTCGAGCCTATCAGAGCCTGTTTACAGCCACCGGTCAAATCAACCAGGACGAAGGGAATTTCATCAGTCGGGAGCACTACGCGAACGGATACACGTTGTTCTGTTTCGATCTGACCCCACCTTAGAGAACGACCATCAGCTGGCCCTGGCCAAGCAAGGCAATTTACGGTTGGAAATCCACTTTGCACGAGCCCTGGCGACCACCGTCAATGTGATCTGCTACGCCGAGTTTGACAACATCATTCAAGTGGACAAGGCGCGCAACGTCCTGTGTGACTTCTCCACCTAACATGGATACAGACCAGATAACCACCGTGCTGGAGAATGACCCAGGGACACGTAGGGTCTTTCAAGGGGTGTTCGCCCGAGATGTGTTCCCATTAGACCGTATGTATCCTGCTGCTTACGTTCTCAACACGGACCCGATGGATCGGCCCGGTGAACATTGGGTGGCCGTGTACTTGACAGAACAGCAGGGCGAATACTTTGACCCGTACGGCCTGCCACCCCTCCATCCCGATTTAACAGACTTCATGGATCAAGGCACAGAGACGTGGTGTTGGAACAGTCAAACGTTGCAAAGCCTGACCAGTGGCGTGTGCGGACAATATTGCTTGTTTTACCTGTACCATCGATGCCGGGGAAGACCCTTATCTACCATCGTACAGATGTTTGACGAGTACCCCCAGGCCGAGGACCGCGATGTACTCGTCTATGACTGGGCCGCCCATCATTTCAATGTACAAGCCCCGTTCTGGGCTTGAATTCTTTCAATGAACACACGCCCGCTGTTCTGGGCTTAAGTTTACAAGCCCCTTGTTCTGGGCTTCAATGTACATACGCCCCCTGTTCTGGGCTTCAATTAATTACAAGCCCCTTGTTCTGGGCTTGAGTTTTCACGTGGTTGTTCTCACGTTGTTGTTGTTCACTGAATAAAAAACAAAATGAGATCTCACCAAAATACCCTGTGTTGTGTGTTTTATTCATAATGCATCTGGAGATTCAGTCAAACTGAAATCAGTGGTGTAGGATGGGGCCAAAATGTAGCCCATCAATGTTAGAATGCAAGCGCACTATAGTAAAATAGAGAGCCAATGCAATCAGCCCACAGACCAAGTACGTGTTTTTGATCTAGGTTTGGAGCGGGCATTTCATTGAGGTACGTGTATTCGGTGAGTGAAGACTCGTCCAACACGTATAGATTATGACTATAAGTTCTATGTATTCTCCGAACCTTGCCGAAAGGGAGACCGTTTGACCTGGATGTGACCTTTGACCTTTTGACCCGCACGCGCGCACTGCCGATGATGACGCGTACTTCCGGAGAACCCCCGCGCGCGCGCTGCGTCCAGGGCCAGGCCAGTGAAAAAGTCCCGGAGGTTGAACATCCGGACGTCTAAGGACGTCTCTTTCAGTGCTCGGGAGGTGACCCATCAATACCCAGCAACCCAACATAGGTGTTAAGACCATGATATAACCTGCTCGGAGCATGGTTAGTACGAATGTTTCGGTGGTGGTGGTGGTGTTCAATAAAAAACTTCATGAAAACCCAAGTGAAGTTCGAATATTTATTAAGGTGAACAAGTGAACAAGAATGTATGTACAAGTATATAAGAACGTTGCAAACAAGAATTAAGGTGAACGTATGTATAGAGAGAGAGAGAAAAATCACAGTGGAGTATATAACAGTTAGACCGAGTCATCGAACTGACGTATATCGAGTACTTATTCAAAAGAATGACAAACAAGTTTATGGTGTAATGTATATATAGAGAGTAATTTAGAGTCCAAATATGTATGTCCATTAGAAAAGTCCGGGTATAATATATGTTCACAAGTCCAGGTAACTGGTACTGATGCCATCGGCCAACACTTTCCGTTTCGGGTAGAAAAATGTGAAGGCATCTCGTTTCTGGATGTAGGTTCGCATCTGGTGGTCGACGACCCGGAATCCTCGGTTAGTGCCACTCGCACTGGTCTGGCTTTGGAGCACGTCCAGGTACAAGGCTTTGTCGATGTTGGGGTCACGCCGGTTGACTCCTTTGCAACTGAACTTATTGTTTCCATCTCCACCGTAACAGAAGTACGTCTTGGACGACAGGGCGATCATGGCATCTCCGCTCCACTCCAGCTTAAACAGGCCCGGCGTCCGCTTGTCGTACTGGTAATGGTCACGTCGAGGTAGCCACTGGTCCCGTTCCAGCTCATACTGTGCGCGTAACTCAGGTTTCACCAGGGACTCCCAATCCGCATTAGAGACGGCCATGTAGGCAGAGTCCGTGTCAATTTCCATGAGTTGCCAATCGGATGGGTCGAAATACACACCCATGAAATCATAGAGGAACTGGAGCATCCTCAGCTTGGCCACCTGGTATACCATACATCCAATTTGGAGGGGCAGGTTGTAACGGATAGTCTTTTTGGCTAAAGAGATTTCATAGGTATCATCATCGATGACGTCGACGGATCGAAACAGAGGCGAGTTAATCTTTTTGCGGGCTTGTGGTGTAGTACAGATATTGACGTTGACGTGCTTGTCTTGGTTGGTGACCGTTTTTCCATAATACCCATTGCCTGTCAATTTCCAAGATTCACCGATGATGGCCTGACTAGGATCTTGATCCCCTTGACGACGGGCAGACGTGACGATGTCGGCATTCCGCGCGAAACAGGCATGGGGTATATACTGAAGGATTTGGTACACGCGCGTCACTTCGAGGCCATGGCTCATGTACCACTGTAGCAGAGGGGTACCCAGCAAGATTTTCTCTGCCCACATACTGCCAATCAACATTCGACGAGGTTGTTTCAGTACGTCATGTTCCTGAGCATAGGCGCCCATGGTCTCTCCAATGTCAGTCCGACCCACCAGCGTGTTCTTGAAGATAGGCGGGCACTGGGCGAAGAGGGGCTTGAGATGGTCGGGAACATGGAGGTCGCATTCCACAAATCCATACAGGGTCCCGGAACGAACGGCGTGGAAAAGCTGTGGCAGGGTCAAGAGTGGTCGGCGACTCAACGGGTACTCGCGCGCTTTAAGGAAGTCGCGTAAGTGTGGGAGGGCCTGGCACATGGTGTGAAATTCACACTCCCACAGTTCGATAAGATCGTAGCCCAACTCTTTGACGTAATCTCCATTCTCCACCACTTCTGCTCGTAATTCTTCTGCCGATTTCCCACGTCGTTCGTTGAAGCGTCCAGCGCTGAAAGGACATTGGTGGCCGTGCCAGTAACACCCATAAAATTGAAATACGGTCGGTGTTCCTTGTACAAGGGCAAACCCATCGACGGGGAGTCGACGATCTCCTATGCGCTTCTCTGTGGCGTTGGTCTGATGGCGTATATAAATTCCCCGTCGATCGGCTTCCCAATCCAACCACTGGCCGGCGAGATGTTTGTACGGCGTACGTTGAGGTATGAAATGTTGACCGTCTGCCAACCAGCGCGTATAATGCCCGCTGGGCATGGGTTGGGCGAGCGACCACAGGTACAGGGCATTGGCGTCGAATCCAATGATTTTGGCACAGGGTTTCCCATCGGGAAGACTAGTGACATCCTTCTCATGGTAGCGGTGAAAAATAAGGCTAGGTCCACCGACGATGTTCTGTTTTAAACAATCGTACATGTCCTCATCTTTTTGTTGTATCAGCGAGAAGTAGGTAGGACACTCTTGGAAGAGATGGCGAAGCGCGAGACCCGGTAAACTCAAACACTCCTTGAAGATGTCCACGTGCATTTGATGCCAGAACAGTTGAACCATTTTCTCGGCCGCTTCGAGGAAAGGGACCACATCTAAGTTGTTATACCACACCAGGAAATCTCGCAAGGTCTGCATGTGTTGGTCATTCCATACCTGCTGTAGTTCCTGGTACGTGTCTTCCGGACATTCCACTTGCTTCAGATCGTCATAGAACGCTTCCCGGGGTGGCAACTGTGTTTCCTCCAAGCGGTCGAGCGTCGATATGTAGGTGTAAGGGAACCTCCCTTTGGTTTGTGCACAGTCATAGGCCTTCACCCACTGATCGTAGCTATAATTAGGAGCTAAGTAGTTCCGTACATCCAGGAAATGGAGTGATGTGGTGGTGAGGGCCATGGGGTTGTTGATCTTTTTGATGACGGACTTGATGGTATCGGACTTTGCCAAGTAAGGGTAGAGAAATTCCTTCACCATGTTGAGATCGTATCGCCCCGAGTTGAATCCGAGCACCGGTAACTGGCCTAAGTATTGCAGGAAGCGGATTTTCAATTTCTCTGCATACGGTTTAGGTAAAGGGACATCCTGCAGTTGCAGCCCACTGTGTTCCATTTCCTGTCTGTCAAATATTTTCCCACTGTGCTCCATTTCCTCTCTGTCAAATATTTGCCCACTATGCTCCATTTCTTCTATGTCAAATATTTGCCCATTATGCTCCATCTCTGACTCTTCATCGTCGCTGAACGCTACACCCAGTGTAGGTATCCGGTCGTCGAGTTGGTCCAGTACGTCCTGGAACTTGGACACCAATAGTTCTGTACTGGCCGCACTGACTTCCTCTAAGTACTCCATCATCCGGGTAATCAAGTCATGGGCGTCGCCGGTGGACACGAAACAGACCGGTGCAGCGTCATAGCCAGGTACGTTGCTGGCAATACTCACACTCAGGGGAATATGGCGCTGTGTCCACTGTGTTTTCGCCGAGGCCGCGTCCATCGGTTCCAACAGGGCCTCGAAATCGTAACATGCCCGGTAAGGAAAATAACGATGCTCTTCCGGTATGATGAGACCTTCATCCGCCAGTTCCTCGAAGATGGTGGGCGTGTTATGGTACACACCGCCAGGAAATTTCCGTTTGACAGTGTGGTCACAAATCTTCTCGTGTCGATGTAATGTGAACGATTCTTTAAACACCCGATGGCATTGGGCACAACTGTAGGATTGCGCGTACAGACTCATATCATAGATCAGGGGAAAATGATTCACCCCGCCGTCGTCGAAGATGTTGACTTTCATGGTGGAAGCATACCGTTCTGAAGACCGATGCACCAATTCGGCCACAAATGTGTCATGATCCTCCTCCTCATCCTCCTTCTGTTCCCGTAGTAAACGGTACACAAAGATATTGACGTTGAACAGGGACTCCACGACATCCAAATTCTTAAAAGGGACTCCCCGGAACTGCCGCGCGTCCAGGTGTCGTTCCTCTAAATATTGTCTCCAATAGATATTGGCCCTACTATCACAATTCCGGGGATGACATTCGTTCAAATGAATGGCTAAACACCGGAACAGACATTTCTGGTCTTTGTAGGGTCCATGTGCGCCTTGTGTTAATGCATACAGTCCTTTTCGATTGCGCAGCCAAGGGGGTAGTAGTACAGGAGCACCGATAGGATGATCTCTCATTTTGGTCACGAAAAATGTCACGTTGGTGACCATTTCCACAGTCCACTTGGTATTGGGGCGTTGCAACCGGAATGGGTCCAACGTAGTCAGTTGGTCGATGAGGGGCTCCAGTGACGCACGATTGATGATGGTGAATGGCTTGTCAAACACATAGGTATTATTGCTCGGATAAAAATACCGTACCTGGTCCGTCTCTTTGTGCCGTAGAATATAGCCGAATGTCATATTCACTTTGAACGCTGTCACTTGGTCTCTGAAAATGTTTTCGGCATAGTTAGGAAGATACGTGAGGTCCTGTAGCCGGAAATTATACAAGTCTTGAATAGGGCGATGACGGTGGAAACATCGTCGGATGGTGCTCCAATGGCGCCGATAGATGTCACTCACAGGGTGGTCTTCGGCAAGGCGTCAGTGGGAGGCACAGCTGGATCCTCAGGAAAGTCGTGTTCGCCTCTCACATTCTCACGCGCCAAGGGAGATCTCGATCGGTCACGTCGCCTCATCCTGATCGTATATACTCCTGTAAAATAGAGCCGATTTTGACAATGAAGCGGTCACGACTTCTTATTTCTTTGGAGGGGCGAGGTCAATAGGACTTGCGCTTTTTATACTACTAAAATGTGAAGTAGATTACATCTTACATAGGCCTTAAGGCCGTGATATGCATATGAAGTATTCTGGGGCATGGTCAGTACTTCTCAATTTTCCCTTTGTCTACTACTCGCCGATTTTTTATTTTTTTATTATTATTGATTTTTTTATTGATTTTTTTCCCCCGAGAGCTACAACATGACACCTCACTCTACCCAATCGGGCCACTAGTGCTCCACCTAGACTCCAACATGTCCACCCCGTATGGATTTATACATACATTGGGCTAATATCCCAGTATATGAGTGTCTATGGGTCTATATGCATCTATATACAAGCCTACCCGGTGCTTAAAAAAACATTTCATAGCTTTTCCCATCGTATTCTACAACCTCATAGCTCATAGTAAAATCCATAAAAAAATGACCACCACCCTATACACGCAAAAAAGATAGAAATGTGCGAATCAGGGGAGATTACCTTTGCCTACAAGAGAAATTGGCCTAGTCTGAGTTGTCTCCCTTGCATCAAAGCGTATAGATGGGGCTGTGGTTTGGCTGGAGCTATTGTCCGGGAACCGAGGAAATTGGCATTGTTGGTCAGCCATTTTTCTTAGCGTTTGTTACACAAAACAGACCTGTACGGAATATTTCCACTCGTTTAAATCATTCATACCCAACAAAATTATATCAAACTAATTCATTCATTCAAATGTAAGTGATTCATATACCGCGGAAGACCACATGAAGGTCCCACCGATGACGTTCGATGAACGTTCGTGATTTTTCTTTGCTGGTGCAAACTGGACAATAAATGCTCGACACTGGGGTGGCACTCTATCATAGACTGGTCGCAATATATGTATATTGGTGTCCATGGGTTCCGCTATTTGGTGTAAAATGTCTGTGGAGCGGACACAAAACTAGACATTTTTTTCAGGCATATTTTCTCATCGCATGGGCGGAAACAACTGCCGAAACAAATATTACCTCAAAGGCAGCAAACGAGTTAGCAATGTAAGCCTGAACAATTATATTTTCAATGAATACAAGGTTGTCTTGAGAAATATATCTCAAAATATGATTAATTAATGATTTTCCATCATGACAAACGAACACCGGCTTCCAACAAATATGGCGGCGGGTATTCGAAGCTCGAAGTCAGAAAATTGCCAAACTTCAAAAATTCAGATCTCATCAACCAGAACGTCTTATGTGCTCACAGTTATTGACTATATCGTAAAATATGTATACTTGCTAACCTTAGTTGGATTCGTCATGAAATAATTTAGAAATAAGTAATTCGAGCACTTTTTGTGACATAGCAAAACGAAGAAGGGAGGGGGAGGGGGGAGGGCGGAGATACTAGCATAGATACTATTAAAAAATAATCTATATTACATACGTGTAACGTGTTGATTGGTGTTACTGAGTGATACTGGTCAGCTGCATCTCATCAATGAGGCGAACACTACTGTTGAAGGGTAACTAGGTCGGCTGACTGCATGACTGTGGGCTCAATATAAACTGCTACGGTGTAATAGTCTGGTGAATTTGCACTGGTAAAATGAAAAAAAGTAAAAGGTTCTCCACAGCTCATACAAGCAGGCAAGCAGGCTGGCTAGAGGCAGGCAGGCAGGCAGGCAGGCTAGAGGTGAGGCAGGCAGGCAGGCAGGCAGGCAGGCTGGTCAGGTCAGGTCAGTCAGACAGGTAGTGCAATGAATACACCCCACCACTAAAAATCGCCTTCTTTTATATGTTTTTCTACAGTCCGCCATTTTGTCCACACAGGCCGCCATTTTGACCACACAGGCCGCCATTTTGTACACAAACGCCGCCATTTTGTACACACACGCCGCCATTTTGACCACACAGGCCGCCATTTTGACCACACCCGCCGCCATTTTGACCACACAGGCCGCCATTTTGACCACACCCGCCGCCATTTTGACCACACAGTCCGCCATTTTGACCACACAGTCTGCCATTTTGACCACACCCGCCGCCATTTTGACCACACCTGCCGCCATTTTGACCACACCCGCCGCCATTTTGACCACACTCGCCGCCATTTTGACCACACAGACCGCCATTTTGTACACACAGGCCGCCATTTTGATCACACAGGCCGCCATTTTGTACACAAACGCCGCCATTTTGTACACACACTTGCACCCACTGACACACCGCCATTTTGACCACACAGGCCGCCATTTTGTACACACACGCCGCCATTTTGTACACACACGCCGCCATTTTGACCATATCAGCCGCATCAACACACACACCAACAAGTCTAGACATGTACAAAGGTCACTGATTTATTTATTGATTAATTAAAATTAATTAAAATAAATTAATTAATTTATTTATTTATTTATTTATTTATTCTGTGAAAACACGCAAATGTTCGAATCAAGGGAGATAACCCGAAATTTGTCAAAAATCAAAAAAAGTGCAAACAGAGTTATCGATCCCGGCAAAATGCGCGCTGTAATCCACTTATACTACTACTCACGGTACGTAGTCATTCTGCATTTGTGTATATAATTTCTCATATTCGATTTCTGAAGTCAGTTCTTATTCCACGTATTTTTGGTTGACTTTATTTTACGTTTTTCCTCGTGTAGTTTTCTGAATGCCATAGTGCGCATAAAAAGTGATACAATTAGCTTGATTAGTTCGAAAACCTGATGACAACAACAAACCTGATGACAACGACCAGTGAAATTAATTAATTTCGCCAGTTTATGGAAGAAATGGCAAGTTAGAGAAAAACAATAAATAGTCAAATTCGAGACAACCATTTCGAATTCATCCACGAAGTCTTAAAAATGTTCACAGGAATAAGACATGGCTATATCAACAATATGGGATCACCACGACCTATTGAAAAACAGCAAAATTGTCCATCAAATCTCGGTATAGGCCTACCTTGTTCTTAATGTTGGTATAGTTTTGGGTTAGTCATGCAGCGAAACGTTAGGCCTGCTGGCGCGTCCATCAAAACTAAAGACTCAGCGGAACTGCATGAGGCTATAGGTGATGGACCAAACTGGATAAAATACAATTATGTATTAATCACGTTACCAAGGAATAGAACAAAAACGAATCAGCTGTTGTACGGCACTACACGTATAGGCCCACCCATTATATCGCATCCTCGCTACGAGGCCTTAATTCCCTCTCCCTTTCACTTCTGCCGTTGATGTAAAGTAGACCATGGTGTTCGAGATTATGTGATATCAGAAGTCCATAAAACTAAAAAGTTTTATGGACATTTGGTGATATCGGTATCGATTGTTATCACCATGTAGATCCACAACCATGACAACAGGATTTCTGTGCATTGAAAGTCCAGACTATATTGAACATGGACGCCTGCTATCGAAACTGATTCCGCGGGAGGATTTGACTCGTAAGTAGTATATAAAACACCGTTCGACTCAGTGCGCATGCGCAGAAAAAAAACGGGCGTGCACAGGTCTGTCTGCATAGCTGTTCTGCGCAGGTTGTTGCCATGGCGACGTCACTTCCTGTTTCTATGGGGCATGTATTCCTCCGCGGTGATGCGGTCTGGCGGTGATGCTGTCTGCCTCCGCGGACAGAAAGTAGTCCCAAATACGCGGGTTTCGTGAGAATGTTCGGCAATCTTCAGGGGCGATAGGGGCCCCTTGTGGACCGATTGGGTCGAGTGAGGTGTCAAAGGTAAGCGCTCCTTCAGGGCTATCCAGTCATGGGTGGGTGCATGTAAAATTAGGATTTGTCCCGAAAATATAAAAAGCGGTACACGGACTTTACCCCTACAATAGGGGTAAACTCTTATCAACCCGGGCTTATCGGGGTCTGCCTATCAAGTCATGGGTGGGTGCATGTAAAATGAGGATTTGTCCCGAAAATATAAAAAGCGGAACACGGACTTTACTCCTACAATAGGGGCCTGTATTATACAATATACGGGAAAATGCCTATATGGAGTATGGGAGTGGTCATTTGGGGGGGGGGGGGGATTTTACTATGGGTTGTTTGGTTTCGTTTTTCAGGTCTAGCCACGAAAAACACGATGGGAAGGGTCTCGGAGGTAAGCGGTGAAATTTTTTATATAGGTCCATACTGGCTATGGAGTATAGGTCCATACTGGGAAATTCACTCATGTTCATTGCCATATGGGTTGTTTGGTCTTGTTTTTCACGTCTCACCATGTAGAACACGATGGGAGGGGTCCCGAAGTTAAGCGATGAAATGTTTTGAAAAGTACCGGGTAGGTCTGTATATAGATCCATACTGGTTATACGGGATAGGTCCATACTGGGAAATTCACACATGTTCATTGTGGTATGGATTGTTTGGTCTTGTTTTTTCACGTCTCGACACGTAAAACACGATCGGTGGGGTCTCGAAGTTAAGCGGTGAAATTATTCGAAAAGTACCGGGTAGGTCTGCATATAGACCCATACTGGCTTAGGGGGATAGGTCCATACTGGGAAATTCACACATGTTCATTGTGATATGGGTTGTTTGGTCTTGTTTTTCTCGTCTCGCCACGTAAAACACGATGGGAGGGGTCTCGAAATTAAGCGGTGAAATTGTTTTAAAAGTACCGGGTAGGTCTGCATATAGACCCATATAGGTCCATACTGGCTATGGAGTATAGGTCCATACTGGGAAATTCACTCATGTTTATTGCCATATGGGTTGTTTGGTCTTGCTTTTCACGTCTCACCATGTAGAACACGATGGGAGGGGTCCCGAAGTTAAGCGGTGAAATATTTTGAAAAGTACCGGGTAGGTCTGTATATAGGTCCATACTGGCTATACAGGATAGGTCCATGCTGGGAAATTCACACATGTTCATTGCGGTATGGGTTGTTTGGTCTTGTTTTTCACGTCTCGACACTTAAAACACGATAGGAGGGGTCTCGAAGCTAAGCGGTGAAATTTTTCGAAAAGTTCACAGAGATCTGGATAGGCCCATAGGCCCATACTGGCTATGGGAGATAGGCCCATACTGGGGAAATCACACATGTTCATTGCGATATGGGTTGTTTGGTCTTGTTTTTCACGTCTCACTGTGTAGAACACGATGGGAGGGGTCTCGATGTTAATCGGTGATTTTTTTTGAAAAGTTCACGGAGATCTGCATAGGCCCATACTGGCTCAGAGGGAGTAGTATAGTCAACCCGAATAGACTCATATTGACCTGGCGTAAGAATCTGACGTAGAGGTCAAATGCACTAATAGTCCATGCAAAGGTGTGCGCCGTCTAAAAAAAAACGCCGTCTCAAAGAATTAGTGCATCTTGTAGTATGACGTCACGTGGTGGGCAAGGGCATATATTCTTTCGCGGTGATGCGGTCTGGTGGTGATGCGGTCGCGGAAAAAAGCTTCCGCGGAGAAAAAATAGTCCCCAGACTTCAAATACGCTGCATGGTCCGATTGGGTCGAGTGAGGTGTCAAAGTGAAGCATTCGTGAGGTCATGGGTGGGTGCATGTAAAATTAGGATTTTTTCCGAAAATATGAAAAGCGGAACACGGACTTTACCCCTAAAATAGGGGAAAACACCCATCAACCCTAGCCAGAAGGGCTAATATCGGTCCCCGGGCTTATTGGGACCTGCCTATTAAGTCAATGGGGTGGGTGCATGTAAAAGTAGGATTTTTTCCCGAAAATATAAAAAGCGGAACACGGACTTTGACCCTAAAATAGGGGAAACCCCACTATCAACTCTAGCCAAAAGGGCTAATATCGGTCTCCGGGCTTATCGGGGCGTGCCTATCAAGTCAATGGGGTGGGTGCATGTAAAATTAGAATTTTTTTTCCGAAAATATAAAAAGCGGAACACGGACTTTACCCCTAAAATAGGGGAAAACCTCTATCAACTCTAGCCAAAAGGGCTAATATCGGTCCCCGGGCTTATCGGGGCCTGCCTATGAAGTCAATGGGATGGGTTAAGGTAAAATTAGGATTTTTTTCCGAAAATATAAAAATGCGGAACACGGACTTTACCCCTACAACAGGGGTCTTAGTCCAGCAGTTTGGTGAATATTTTGGGGTGAATTGTGCCATTTTGGCAACAAGCATGAAATTTTCACCAATGATAGTCATTCATCTATTAAAAAAGATAGGATATGGGGCCATTTGAAAAAATCCAATATGGCCGCCATTTTCAAGATGGCCGCCACTCCATACGAATTTTCTTATGAATTGCTGTACAACTTGTGTTTTTCGTCTTACAGCTTTGAGTTGTGATGTATTTTATGAGGGAATATGCACTCGACAATCTAGACTCGATTGACACTTAAAAATCAAAGATGGCCGCCACTCCATAAGAATCTTCTTATGCAATGCTGTACAACTTGTGTTTTTCGTCTTACAGCCAGGCTAAAGAATAGAATGTTGCACACCAGTAGTTAAGAGAACTGTCCACTGCATGAGGATGACTAATCACGTTCACAGTCACCACTGCATGAACAATGTGTGAAGAGATGTTCATATACACACCCACTTTCTCGGGGTGTTCTGACCCTACACCTGCCTGAGTATAGGAGTTATTATAACATCACTATATGTACTAACATGTACCTGAGAGCAGTTGTTTCGGATAATTTCGGGAATATATCTTATGTATATCCCAGGCATATCTCTCATCAGGGGCCAAGCCTAATCATGAATATATTTAACTATTCACGATGGATACTCTCATATTCTCGTAGATATAGTGATGCCGGAGTTATCCACGGGGTGAAATCTTACATTATTTTAGATTTACACTCTTCTTCTGCGTTACTGTTGTCTGTGCTGCACACGTTGTGTAATCGTTTATTAATTTCGATTCACACATATCTTGTTTTTCCCTTCTTTCTTGCTGACTGTTCTTCTCACGTGCCAGTGTATTTTAGCAATATACTTAATGGAGTGGCACGATCCCGGCATGGTCGTCACAGGAGATTCTGATTATGCTTCGAAAAACATCTCGAACCTGATAGCATATTCTTACTATTTCTCAATCCAGGTGTCGGAACATGAATCTCACTTAAAGAGATATTAAACACGGGTCATGTTCATTTCAGGATGTCAGCCGCTGTCTGCATTCCGTCTCTCAATGGTTGTAGTCTGCGGGAACATGAATCTCACTTAAAGAGATATTAAATACGGGTCATGTTCATTTCAGGATGTCAGCCGCTGTCTGTATTCCGTCTCTCAATGATTGTAGTCTGCGGGAATATCTAACACTGTCGCAAGCCGTCAGTTGAATGATGAAACTTCCGGTGGAAGGGCCCAGTCGGTACATGGCGCCAATAATATAGTTGGCTATAAGAAATCGTCTGTCACCCGCTGATTGGCACAGAATCGCTCTGACTGATTGGTTGAAATGCCGGCAGCTGATTGGTTATTTTGACACCCACTGCAGAAGGCATTGTATGCTACAATCCTCTCAAGCTCAACGTGTAGATGTATACGTGGGCCAGCGTCAGGCGCTATGATTAAACCCAGTATATCGTATCCGCGTATATATTGTTAAAGCTCAATATATAAGCACCTGCACCCCAATCTGATGTTTCAGCTGGTCCACCTCTTCAAGACTGGTACGCACGTGGTTGTAATGAGAGTATACTTGACCTTGTTGACAACATCCATCTTTACATCTCCTAATGGAGAATGACAAAGCATGGTTGAATGAGAGATAAATAAATATCCGAAACAACACGCTCTTGAAGGGCTCAACATGTTATCATATAGGTTAACGCTGAGACCCCCAATTAATATTGGTAGGGCTGATCATATACATCTATTATATGTATATATTGCTGTAGTCATAACACAAACAAACAAACAAACAAAGCACGTAGATCGATGCAGGCTCTTCCAAATCATATTAAATGTATTTCCAGTGTAATTCCGAGGCGGGTAATCGAGGGTAATGGTTGAAAGATACAAAACAAAAAGGTGATTAGCTCATGAGTCATGCTATAGTACAGCCGATCCTCCGTAACTGTTGTACATCCTTCTTGGGCGGCCATCTTGGGTTTTTCACGTGCCAATTGGTTTGACATCATCCACTGCATAATTCCTCATAGAATGTCTCTGAATCCGAAGATGGAAGACAAAACACACAGTTTCTACTATAATTCTTAAGAAAATCCTTACGAAATGGCGGCCATCTTGAAAATGGCGGCCATATTGGATTTTTCAAATGGCCCCATATCTAATTTTTTTCTGTTAGTCAAACTCTATCATTCCTGAAAGTTTCATGCTTGTTGCCAAAATGGCACAATTTTTTCACCAAACTGCTGGACTATCTGTATTATACAATATAAGGGAAAATGCCTGTATGGGGTATGGTGATGGTCATTTTTTTTTTGCATTTTACTATGGGTTGTGGGGTCTTGTTTTTCACGTCTCGCCACGAAAAACACGATGGGCGGGGGCCTGGAGCTAATCGGTGAAATTTTTCGAAAAGTCACGGAGGTCTGTATATAGGCCCATATAGCTCCATACTGGCTATGGGACGGATAGGTCCATCCTGGGAAAATCACACACGTTCATTGTGATATGGGTTGTTTGGACTTCACGTCTCGTCATATAGAACACGATGGGAGGGGTTCCGTAGCGAAACGGTGATTTTTTTTGGAAAAAGTTCACCGAGGCCTGGGTAGGCCTATATAGTTCCACACTGGCTATGGAGGTATAGGTCAATCCTGGAAAATTCACACACGTTCACTGCGATATGGGTTGTTTGGTCTTGTTTTTCACGTCTCGTCATTTAGAACATGATGGGAAGGGTCCCGGAGCGAAAAGGTGAAATTTTTGGAAAAAGTTCACCAAGGCCTGGGTAGGTCCATATAGCCCCATACTGGCTATGGAGGTATAGGTCCATACTGGGTGAACGTTTTGGGTTCTAAGTGAGCCCCTAATGATCCTATGGTGTCGTATGATGTCTTATGTTGAAGCTCTCGTGGAGGAGCATCCGACTGGACTAATGGTTCGTCCGTTTTCAATATTCTGCGCATGCGCAGACTGGCCGTAGCTCTCGGGATGTAGACCCCGATTTGAGGGATGTCCATGTCATGTGTGACGTCATCGGTGACGTCATCAGTACGAGTAGTAGCGAAAGTGGGCATTTTGGGGCAGTGAAAGAAGGTATTTTGTGTAGAGATGGACCAATAGTGGTCAGAATGCGTTCTGTGGGGTGTCATCTTGTAGTTCTCGGGGTGCAGACCACGATTTGAGGGATGTTCACGTCATCTGTGATGTCATTGGTGATGTCATCAGTAGGAGGAGTAGCCAAAGTGGGCATTTTGGGGCAGTGAAGGAAGGTATTTGTTGTAGAGATGGACCATCCACATCTGTTATGCATTATACCATATCTTTGCTGTGAAAGTACATGGTGTAGACCACAGCTTGAGTGATTTCCTTGTCATCTGTGACGTCATTAGTACGAGTGGTAGCGAAATTTTGATTAGCCGTCCAATACATATGGAATGATGAGGGACACGAGTTAATCTCTATATGTACAGACACCACCACACACCAATGATACCACCACACACACGCACAGTACCACACACCACCACCACCACCGCTCGTCAACGCCCGGTGGTGGTGGTGGTGGTAGCTCCCGTGGGTCGGAGCTCCGGAGCTCCGCTGTATCATACAATCGGATAGCGGTTGTCTTGAATAACAAGTTCAGCAATGTTCATACAGTTTATTATCCCCAATGTTACATCATACCCAGGCTGGGGGAGCCGCCCTTGGTAGGTTTAGTATGTTCAGAACAAAACAAATTGAAATATAAAACACCATGTATTATTATTTAACGCACCGTCACATTAGGTACAAGTGTTTACTGAGCTCTATTCAACGATCAGCATGTAGACATATAGAGTATGTACGGCATGTTATGGTATTCATCAGTGCATGGGTGAATCATTCAGCCGATGGGGCGGTCGGTCAGCTTGGTAACGAAAAACGTGACATTGGTCATGCTCTCCACTGTCCACTTGGTGCTGGGACGTTGTTGTTGGGCTCATTCCAAGGCATCCAGTGTCCAGTTTCTATAGCATCGTCTCTAGCGACGCCCTATCAGTGATGGTAAACAATTGGTCAAATACCCGGATGTTACTGCTCGGGTAAAAGTATCGGACTTGGTCTGTCACCTTATGCTGCAGCACATAACCAAACGCCAGATTCAACTTGAAGGTCGTAGTTTGAACGTTGAAGATGGCTTCCACGTAGCTGCGTATATGGGCGAGGTCGGTCAGTCGGAATTTGTAGATATTTTGAATAGGGCGATGACAGTGGAAACAGTGCCAGATCATGGGCCAATGGCGCCGATAGATGTCACTCACTGGATGATCGTCGTGTAACAGATCGCTAGGAACATTTATGGGTTCATCCGCGAAGTGTACTTTGCTCCCCACGTCGTACAAGATCTGACCCAAGGTCTTGTCGTCGGAATTAGACTGTTGAATTAGGGCGACATCATCATCATCGGCCCTCGTGCGATGGATGGGAGTTCCCTCTGCCTCGATACTGGTGCCTACGAGTTTCTCTACCAGCAAACGTGGCTGCGGAACAGGGTGTCGTGTGCGTTGGTGTCGCAGCAACTGACTGGTCAGTTTGAAAAGCCGACCACATTTTTCGCATGGACGCTTGGGTGGCCCATGGGTTGAACGTTTATGGCGCGGTAAATGATCCGGGCGCTGAAACGACAGTGTACATATCGTACAGCTATACCGGGTGGTTCCGTCGTGCTTGGTAGCCTCATGGCGGCGCAAGTCGTGCAGACGAGTGAATGATTTGAAGCACGTAGTACAAGTGAACATCTTGGTGGTTGATAGAGTATCTGATGAAACGGCCAGGCCGCTTCCCTTTTATAGCGCACTAGCTGGTGATCTATTTTTAGCACACTCAGTTCAACTACTCCGTAGTCGAGGCCCAAGATGTACTGGTGTACAACTGAACCGCGTTGCGCGCGCGCGTTTGTATGTATGTGTGGGCAGTGGATTTTACATCCGGGGCCTTGTCAACATCCAGGTTTTCCAGTGGGATTTCTCCCTCGTTCCTTCATCTTCCATATGGGTACTGTAGTTTTACATCCGGGTCCGCATCTTACCTCCGGGTTTTCCCATGTTTACTGTCACGCGTCCGGAACCGAAAGTTGTTACAAGACAGGAGGAGACCCCCTGTCGAAAGTAGTAGGTCAATATCAGGGCGCCACCTGTCCTATAACAACTTCCGGTTCCGGACACGTGACAGTAAACATGGAAAACCCCGGAGGTAAGATGCGGACCCGGATGTAAAACCACAGTACCCGTATGGAAGACGAGGGAACGAGGGGGAAAACCCACTGGAAAACCTGGATGTTGACAAGGTCCCGGATGTAATATCCACTGCCCACACATACATACACACGCGCGCGCGCAACGCGGTTCAGTTGTACACCAGTACATCTTGGGCCTCGACTTGGGAGTAGTTGAACTGAGTGTGCTAAAAATAGATCCCCAGCTAACGTGCTATAAGAGGGAAGCGGCCTGGCCGTTTCATCAGATACTCTATCAACCACCAAGATGTTCACTTGTACTACGTGCTCCAAATGATTCACTCGTCTGCACGACTTGGGCCGCCATGAGGCTACCAAGCACGACGGAACCGCCAGGTATAGCTGTACGATATGTACACTGTCGTTTCAGCGACCGGATCATTTACAGCGCCATAAACGTTCAATTCATGAGCCACCCAAGCGTCCATGCGAAAAATGTGGTCGGCTTTTCAAACTGATCAGTCAGTTGCTGCGACACCAACGCAAACGACACCCTGTTCTGCAGCCACGTTTGCTAGTAGAGAAGCCCGTAGGCGCCAGTACCGAGACAGAGGGAACTCCCACCCATCGCACGAGGGCCGATGATGATGATGTCGCCCGAATTCAACAGTCAAATTCCGACGACAATACCTTGTTCCAGATTTTGTACGACGTAGAGGGCAAAGTACACTTCGCGGACGAGCCCATAAATGTTCCTAGCGATCTGTTACACGACGATCATCCAGTGAGTGACATCTATCAGCGCCATTGGCCCATGATCCGGCACTGTTTCCACCGTCATCGCCCTATTCAAGATATCTACAATTTCCGACTGACCGACCTCGCCCATCTACGCAGCTACGTGGAAGCCATCTTCAAAGATCAAACTACGACCTTCAAGTTGAATCTGGTGTTTGGTTATGTGCTGCAGCATAAGGAGGCAGACCAAGTCCGATACTTTTACCCGAGCAGTAGCATCCGGGTATTTGACCAACCGTTTACCATCACGGATAGGGCGTCGCTAGAGACGATGCTGGAGAAACTGGATACCGTGGATGCCTTGGAATGGGCCCAACAACAACGTCCCTACACCAAGTGGACAGTGGAGAGAATGACCAATGTCACGTTTTTCGTTACCAAGCTGACCGACCACCCCATCGGCTGAATGCTTCACCCATGCACTGATGAATACCATAACATGCCGTACATACTCTATATGTCTACATGCTGATCGTTAAATAGAGCTCAGTAAACACTTGTACCTAATGTGACGGTGCGTTAAATAATGAAACACGGTGTTTGATATTTCAATTTGTTTTGTTGTGAACATACTAAACCTACCCAGGGCGGCTCCCCCAGCCTGGGTATGACTTGTTGTTATTCAAGGCAACCGCTATCCGATTCTATAATACAGCGGAGCTCCAAGCTCCAGAACTCCGACCCACGGGAGCTACCACCACCACCACCGGGCGTTGACGAGCGGTGGTGGTGGTGGTGGTGGTGGTGATGTGTGGTACTGTGTGTGTGTGTGTGATGGTATTATTGGTGTGTGGTGGTGTCTGTACATATAGAGGTTAACTCGTGTCCCTCATCATTCCATATGTATTGGACGACTGATTAAAATTTCCCTACCACTCGTACTGATGACGTCACCAATGACGTCACAGATGACAAGGAAATCACTCAAGTTGTGGTCTACACCATGTACTTTCGCTACTACTCGTACTGATGACGTCACCAATGACGTCACAGCAAAGATATGGTATAATGCCTGACAGATGTGGATGGTCCATCTCTACAACAAATACCTTCCTTCACTGCCCCAAAATGGCCACTTTGGCTACTACTCCTACTGATGACGTCACCGATGACGTCACAGATGACGTGAACATCCCTCAAATCGGAGTCTACACCCCGAGAACTACAACATGACACCTCCCAGGACGCATTCGGACCAAGGATGGTCCATCTCTACACCAAATACCTTCCTGCAGTGCCCCAAAATGGTCATTTTACTTACTACAACCAACTGCGCATGAGCAGATTGACGCGACTTGCACTTCAAAACACGTCATTTTGACCCTACCCCACACAAGCTTCACTTTGGCACATTGCACGACCCATTCGGACCCATAGCGGTCCATCACTACCCCAACCACACCCCAACATACCCCCCAAAATGCCTGCTGTCTATACTGCAGCCAGACTGCCCCTGCGCAGAAACGGACGAACCTTTAGTCCAGTCGGATGCTCCTCCACGAGAGCTTCAAAATAAGACCTCATACGACCCCATAGGATCATTAGGGGCTCACCTAGACCCCAAAACGTTCACTCAGTATGGACCTATACCTCCATAGCCAGTATGGGGCTATATGGACCTACCCAGGCCTCGGTGAACTTTTTTCCAAAATGTTCACCGTTTCGCTCCGGGACCCTTCCCATCATGTTCTAAATGACGAGACGTGAAAAACAAGACCAAACAACCCATATCACAATGAACGTGTGTGAATTTCCCAGGATGGACCTGTACCTCCATAGCCAGTATTGAACTATATGGACCTACCCAGGCCTCGGTGAACTTTTTCCAAAAATTTCACCGTTTCGTTCCGGGTCCCTTCCCATCGTGTTCTAAATGACGAGACGTGAAAAACAAGTCCAAGCAACCCATATCACAATGAACGTGTGTGAATTTCTCAGGATGGACCTATCTCTCCCATAGCCAGTATGGAGCTATATGGGCCTATATACAGACCTCTGTAATTTTTCGAAAAAAATCACCGATTAGCTCCAGGACCCCGCCCATCGTGTTTTTCGTGGCGCGACGTGAAAAACAAGACCCCACAACCCATAGTAAAATGCAAATAAAAAATGACCATCCCGATACCCATACAGGCATTTTCTCTTATATTGTATAATACAGACCCGTATTGTAGGGTAAAGTCCGTGTTCCGCTTTTTTATATTTTCGGGAAAAAAATCCAAATTTTACATGCACCCACCCCATTGACTTGATAGGCAGGCCCCGATAAGCCCGGAGACCGATATTAGCCCTTTTGGCTAGAGTTGATAGGGGGTTTCCCCTATTTTAGGGGCAAAGTCCGTGTTCCGCTTTTTATATTTTTGGGAAAAAATCCTAAGTTTACATGCACCCACCCCATTGGCTTGATAAGTTTAGGCCCCGATAAGCCCGGGGACCGATATTAGCCCTTTTGTCTAGAGTTGATAGGGGTTTTCCCCTATTTTAGGGGTAAAGTCCGTGTTCCGCTTTTTATATTTTCGGGAAAAAATCCTAATTATGCATGTACCCACCCCATTGACTTGATAGGCAGGTCCCAATAAGCCCGTAGACCGATGTTAGCCCTTCTGGCTAGGGTTGATAGGTGTTTCACCCTATTTTAGGGGTAAAGTCGGTGTTCCGCTTTTTATATTTTCGGGAAAAAATCCTAATTTTACATGCACCCACACATGACTGGATGCCCCTTCACGAATGCTTCACTTTGATACCTCACTCGACCCAATCGGACCATGCAGCGTCTTTGAAGTCTGGGGACTACCTTTTGTCCGCGGAAGGTTTTTCCCGCGACCGCATCACCACCAGACCGCATCACCGCGGAAGAATACACGCCCTTGCCCACCACGTGACGTCATACTACAAGATGCACTAATTCTTTGAGATGGCGGTTTTTTTTATACGGCGCACACCTTTACATGGACTATAATGCATTTGACCTCTACGCCAGATTCTTACGCCAGGTCAATATGAGTCTATTCGGGTTGACTATACTACTAGGGAGATAGGTAGAAGACGATGGGAGGGGTCTCGAAGTTAAGCGGGAATTTTTTTTTTTGAAAAGTCCAGGTACCGGGTAGGTCTGTGTATAGGCCCATAGGCCTACTGGCTCAGTGCATAGGTCCATACTGGGTGGACGTTTTGGGGTCTAGGTGAGCCCCTAGTGGTCCCATGGTGTCGTATGAGGTCCTATTTTGAAGTCCTCGTGGAGGAGCACTCGACTGGACCTTTTTCAATATTCTGCGCATGCGCTATCTGGCCGTAGTATAGAAAGCAGGCATTTTGGGGGTGCGTGGGGGTGTTTTTGGGGTAGAGATGGGTCACTATTGGTCCAAATGGGTCGTGGGAAGTGTCAAAGTGAAGCTTTTTTGGGGTAGAGTTAGAATGGCGTTTTTTTATTGCAAGTCGCGTCAATCTGTGCATGCTCAGTTGGGTGTAGTAAGTAAAGTGGTCATTTTGGGGGTGCATGGGAGTGTGATTGGGGTAGAGATGGACCACTATTGGTCCGAATGTGTCGTGGGAGTTGTCATTATGTATCTTTCGGGGTGTAGATCCCGATTTGAGGGCTGTCCACAGCATCTGTGGCGTCATCAGTGACGTCATC
The DNA here is from genome assembly GCA_036873755.1 of Hanleya hanleyi. Lineage (NCBI taxonomy): Eukaryota > Metazoa > Mollusca > Polyplacophora > Lepidopleurida > Hanleyidae > Hanleya > Hanleya hanleyi. Next base: position 22,202 of record JAVTVY010019129.1, read on the forward strand.
AGTGCGAGTAATAGCGAAAGTGAGCATTTTGGGTAAGTGAAAGAAGGTATTTGGGGTAGAAATGGACCACTATTGGTCCGAATGTGTCGTGGGAGGTGTCATCCTGTAGCTTGCGGGGTGTACATCCCGATTTGAGGGATGTTCGCGTCATCTGTGACGTCATTGGAGACGTCATCAGTAGGAGTAGTAGCCAAAGTAGGCATTTTGGGGCGGTGAAGCAAGGTATTTGGTGTAGAGATGGACCATCCTTTGTCCGAATGCGTCCTGTGGGGTGTGCATTATACCATATATTTGCTGTATTATACCATATCTGTCCCCCATTATACTAAATCTGTGCTGTATTATACAATATCTGTTCTGTATTATACCAAATCTGTGATGTGTTATACCATATCTGTCCTGTATTGCACCATATATGTCCTGTATTATACAATATATGTCCTCTATTATATCATATCTGTCCTGCATTATATCATACCTGTGGTGTATTATACCATATCTGTCCTGTGTTTACAATATTTGTCGTGTATTATACAATATCTGTCCTGTATTATACTGTATCTGTCCTGTATTATACCATATCTGTGCTGTATTATACCATATCTGTGCTGTATTTTAACATATATCCTCTATTATACCATATATGTTCTGCATTATACCAAATCTGTGGTGTATTATACAGTATCTGTCCTGTATTATACCAAATCTGTGCTGCATTATACCATATCAGTCCCGTATTGTACCATATATGTCCTGTATTACACAATATATGTTCTGTGTTATACAATATTTGCCTTCTATTATACCATATCTGTGCTGTATTATACCATATCTGTCCTGAATTATACCATATCTGTGCTGTATTATACAATATATGTCCTGTGTTACACAATATGTCCTGTATTATACCAAATCTGTCCTGTATTGTACCATATTTGTCCTGTATTATACAATATATGTTCTGTATTATACCAAATCTGTGCTGTATTATACAGTATCTGCCCTGTGCTGTTATGAATATGACTATATGCAGGCGCTTTCAAAAACCGATCCATTCAAAGCCTTTCTCATTCACCAAACGCTATACAGACGATCTTCTCGCTGTGGATAATCGCTATATAAATGACGCAGTGAATGATATATATCCACCTTCACTGGATTTGAAGGAAACTACAGATAGGCCTACAGGCACATCATATTTAGATCTATATCTCTACTAAAATAAAGCGGGCATTCTCTCTCGTCGACTTTATGACAAGAGATGATTACAATTTCGACATCGGAAACTATCCTTTTCTGGGTAGTAATATTCCAGTGGGACCTGCATATGTCGTATACATATCTCGCCTAGTAGCATTTGCTAGATCCTGTGTTAAATGTGACGATTTTAATCAACGTCACAAAACATTGTTGCAGAAACTTATAAAACAGGGCTATTCCAACAAGCGCCTCCACTCAAAGTTTCTCAAATTTGGCGATACATATCACATGCTGATAGCAAACTACGAACGTAGCGCGCAAGATCTATGGCGTTATGTTTCGTAACTTGTGTCTAATTCCGTTTAACCCGGGGCTAGGGGCCGTATGAACACATGTTCATTAAGATCCTCATGGTGTTCATATGAACAGTCACAATCAAAGCGTGACTGAGATACATCATTCTCTAGATGACGACTTTACAACGATTATTATGGATTAAGAATACTGATCAGCGATACGGATTTTATATTTTTGGAACATCATGATGTTTTGTCGGCATCATTGCAAATTGTTGACCGCTTCTTTCTTGCAGAAAACTAGCCTATGTTTATGTATACTATGATTGTCTTTTTGAATTTGGTGCTAATACTGTTATCTGGAATATGGAATAAGTCTTTGGATTATGGACGTGGATATTCTTTAATGGACGACGGCTGAATTACGAATGACGGACTAGACGCTTGTAATACCAAATCTGTGCAGTATTATACCATATCTGTCCTGTATTGTACCATATATGTCTTGTAATATACAATATATGTTCTGTATTATACAATCGGATAGCGGTTGTCGTGAATAAGCTTCTTTCAACCCTATTGACGAGGGCCCTTCAGGAGGTAAAAGCATTTTGGGAAATGTATTGCGCCTCTATTTCTAAGAACTCTGGCGTTAAAAGTATGAGGATATTGAAAAACTCAAAATGTCTTACGGAAGAACTTGATGCTAAAGGTCACATAGCGTACAGACATGTATCCACATGGGATTTCTCGGCTCTATACTACAATCCCTCATCAGGACCTTTGACCGTCTAAGTTCATTAATAGTATCTGTGTCCAAGAAAACTGATCGCATGTATATTAATGTCGGAAGCAATAAAGCATTCTTTAGCTCTACTACATACAAGAGATATCATTCATGGGATGTTTCTTCGTTTATAGAGTTGCTTGAATTTCTCATTAAAAATATCTATGTGAAATTTAGCAACACAATATATCAGCAGCATATAGGTATTTCAATGGGTACTAATTGTGCACCCCTGTTGGCTGACCTGTATTTGTTCTCTTATGAATATGACTATATGCAGGCGCTTTGAAAAACCGATCCATTCAAAGCCCGTTCCTTCTCATTCACCAAACGCTATATAGACGATCTTCTCGCTGTGGATAATCGCTATATAAATGACGCAGTGAAGGATATATATCCACCTTCACTGGATTTGAAGGAAACTACAGATAGCCCTACAAGCACATCATATTTAGATCTATATCTCTACAGAAATGAAGCGGGCATTCTCTCTCGTCGACTTTATGACAAAAGAGATGATTACAATTTCGACAGCGTAAACTATCCCTTTCTGGATAGTAATATTCCAGTGGGACCTGCATATGGCGTATACATATCTCGCCTAGTAGCATTTGCTAGATCCTGTGTTAAATGTGACGATTTTAATCAACGTCACAAAACATTGTTGCAGAAACTTATAAAACAGGGCTATTCCAAAAAGCGCCTCCACTCAAAGTTTCTCAAATTTGGCGATACATATCGCATGCTGATAGCAAAATACGAGCGTAGCGTGCAAGATCTATGGCGTTACGTTTCGTAACTTGTGTCTAATTTCGCTTAACCCGTGGCTAGGGGCCGTTTGAACCCATGTACTTCAAGATCCTCGTGGTGTTCATGTGAACAGTCACAATCAAAGCGTGACTGAGATACATCATTCTCTAGATGACGACTTTACAACGATTATTATGGATTAAGAATACTGATCAGCGATACGGATTTTATATTTTTGGAACATCATGACGTCTTGTCGGCATCATTGAAAACTGTTGACCGCTTCTTTCTTGCAGGAAACTAGCCTATGTTTATGTATATTATGATTGTCTTTTTGAATTTGGTGCTAATACTGCTATATGGAATAGGTCTTTGGATTATGGACGCGGATATTCTTTAATGGACGACGGCTGAATTATGAATGACGGACTAGATGCTTGTAACAACAAGTTCAGCAATGTTCATACAGTTTATTATCCCCAATGTTACATCATACCCAGACTGGGGGAGCCGCCCTGGGTATGTTTAGTATGTTCACAGCAAAACAAATTGAAATATCAAACACCATGTTTTATTATTTAACGCACCGTCACATTAGGTACAAGTGTTTACTGAGCTCAAGTCAACGATCAGCATGTAGACATATAGAATATGTACGGCATGTTATGGTATTCATCAGTGCACGGGTGACGCGTTCAATGGATGAGGTGGTCGGTCTGCTTGGTAACGAAAAACGTAACATTGGTCACCCTCTCCACTGTCCACTTGGTGTTGGGGCGTTGTTGTTGGGCCCATTCCAAGGGATCTACGGTATCCAGTTTCTCCAGCATCGTCTCTAGCGACGCCCGGTTAATGATGGTAAACGGTTGGTCAAATACACGGATGTTGCTGCTCGGGTAAAAGTATCGGACTATACTGCAGCACATAACCAAACGCCAGATTCAACTTGAAGGCCGTAGTTTGATCGTTGAAGATGGGTTCCACGTAGCTGCGTAGACGGGCGAGGTCGTTCAGTCGGAAATTGTAGATACCTTGAATAGGACGATGACAGTGGAAACAGTGCCGGATCATGGGTCAATGGCGCCGATAGATGTCACTCACTGGATGGTCTTCGTGTAACAGATCGCTAGGAACATTTATGGGTTCGTCTGCGAAGTCTACTTTGCTCTCCACGGCGTACAAAATCTGGCCCAAGGTCTTGTCGTCGGAATTTGACTGTTGAATTATGGCGACATCATCATCATCGGCCCTCGCGCGATGGGCGGGAGTTTCCGCTGTCTCGATGCTGGTGCCTACGGGCTCCTCTACCTGCAAACGTGGCTGCGGAACAGGGTGTCCTGTGCGTTGGTGTCGCAGCAACTGACTGATCAGTTTGAAAAGCCAACACCATTCCTCGCATAGATGATTCGGTGCCCCATGCACTGCCCGTTCGTGACACCGTAGACTGTCCAGGCGATTAAATAGTTTCCCACACCTCGTACAGCTATACCGGGCGGTTCCGTCGTGCTTGGTAACCCCATGGCGGCGTAAGTCGTGCAGACGAGTGCATGATAGGGTGCATTCCACACCTAAATGATGTGCGGCTAAAAACAGGCATGGGTTCGGATCTTCGGCCTTGAATAGATGTAAAGTCTTTAACAAAAACCCTTTAAAAGTATATATTTTCTAAATGGGCACACTCGTGCCATTATTTCAGGAGACTTCTGAGCTATTGTAATTGAAAAGGAAAGACGTCTAATCCTTCTTAAACCTTCTCTAACTTTTCTGAAAAACTCCATGAAATATATGAAAATGTGTCAAATTCTACCCGCAACCCAGAGAAAACGTATAAAACGATTTTCTTCTTATGTATCTTAAAATGTTTCCCGTCCAAAGGACAATTTAAAATAGCGAAAAAAAAAAACAGGGGGTCGACCTACTCGTTCTTTGTAAAATTTTATCGCCATAAAGGAATCATCTATTTCGCTTCCCGAAAAAGTGCGGATTTTGGCCCGCCAGATATTCAATTCCGGACACGATTAACTCTGTAGTGGCGAGTGGGTGCGATCAACAAGCAATTGTTACAGCCTCGTTTGGAGAAATGGTAACATCCAGCAGGATTGTACTATAGATATCAGTTAGTAGAAAGGTAAGAAGAATCACCATGCTGTCGAAATCGGGCGACCTTCCTGATTATAAAATTAGGGAGGGGCCACTTTTGCGAAACCGTGGCAAGTGTGGAGTGCACCCATATCGAGCACGTAGTACAAGTGAACATCTTGGTGGTTGACAGAGAGTCTGATGAAACGGCCAGGCCGCTTCCCTTTTATATCACGCTAGCTGGTGATCTATTTTTAGCACACTCAGTTCAACTCCCACCAAGTCGAGGACCGAGATGTACTGGCGTACGACTGAGCCGCATTGCGCGCGTATGTGTGTATGTGTGGGCAGTGGATTTTACATCCGGGACCTTATCAACATCCGGGTTTCCCAGTGGGTTTTCCCGTCGTTCCTCCGTCTTCCATCCGAGCAACCTGTAACCATCTCGGTCATCTATACGCGCTAAGACTGACCCTGGGATCGTGTGTATCCATGTCCAGCCTACTTTCGGCAACTGCAGGAGGGAATTTCCATAAATCAATACCGCGTGACTTCGTCAGCCAATCAGCTAAAGTCTGCCGACGTAACTCCAACGTAACTCGCCATTTTAGAGTCATGTGATGAACTACTTGCTCAAAATTTCAGATCCACCACCCCTCTTGGATGATACGAAAGTTATACATACCTATATATTTTGTAAACCCAGGCAATATCTGTTTCAGAAGTGGTATGAAAACCTGCAATTTATCAGATTTCTCGGGTCTGTTCTCCGCCGGATTAAGGCCGAACAGAATCCGGTAAAGTACTGAATATCGCTCCGCGATAATGGAGACACACGATTCGCAAGCCATCTTATGGATGGCGAAGTGTACGCAAATGTCATCCGAGTACTGTGGTTTTACATCCGGGTCTTCATCTTACATCCGGGTTTTTCCATGTTTACTGTCACGAGAGAGAATATGCGCCATATTACGGTATCAGTCATTGCATGGGTGAATGCGTTCATTCGATGAGGTGGTTAATCAGTTTAGCCACAAAAAACGTCACATTGGTCACCCTATCCACCTGCCAATTTTCGTTGGGGCGTTGTTGACAGGCCCATTCTGAGGGATCCACGTTCTGCAGCTGCTCTAGCATGAACGGCTAGTCAAATACCCTGATGTTGGCACTGCAATAGACATACCGAGGTTTCTCTGTCTCCGTATGCTCCAGCACATAGCCAAAAGCGACATTCAATTTGAAGGCCGTAGCTTTGTCATTGAAGATGGCTTCCACGTAGCTGCGTAGACGGGCGAGGTCGGTCAGTCGGAAATTGTAGATATCTTGAATAGGGCGATGACAGTGGAAAGAATGCCGTATCATGGGCCAATGGGGCTGATAGATGTCAGTCACTGGATGGTCTTCGTGTAACAGATCGCTAGGAACATCTCTGGGTTCGTCCGCGAAGTGTACATTACATTCCACGTCGTACAAAATCTGGCCCACGGTCTTGTCGTCGGAATTTGACTGTTGAATTACGGCGACATCATCATCGGCCCTCGTGTCATGGGTGGGAGTTCCCGCTGTCTCGATATTGGTGACTACGGGCTACTCTACCTGCAAACGTGACTGCGGAACAGGGTGTCGTGTGCGTTGGTGTCGCAGCAACTGACTGGTCAGTTTGAAAAGCTGACCACATTCCTCGCATGGACGCTTGGGTGGCCCCTGAATTGAACGTTCATGGCACTGTAAATGATCCGGGCGCTGAAACGACAGTATACATATCGTATAGCTAAACCGGGCGGTTCCGTCGTGCTTTGTAGCCTCATGGTGGCGCAAGTCGTGCAGACGAGTGAATGATTTCGAGCACGTAGTACAAGTGAACATCTTGGTGGTTGACAGAGTGTCTAATGAAACGGCCAGGCCGCTTCCCTGTTATAGCACGCTAGCTGGTGATCTAATTTTAGCACACTCAGTTCAACTACTCCCAAGTCGAGGACCGAGATGTACTGGTGTACGACTGAGCCGCATTGCGCGCGCGCGTGTGTGTGTGTGGGTGTGTGTGTGTGCGCGTCCGGCCATCTTGCTAGCTCGAAAGCGAGGTTTCATCTTATTATTTGCGTACACTTCGCCATCCATAAGATGGCTTGCGAATCGTGTGTCTCCATTATCGCGAGCGATATCCGGTACTTTACCGTATTCTGTTCGGCCTTCATCCGGCGGAGAACAGACTCGAGAAATCTGATAAATTACAGGGTTTCATACTATTTCGGAACAGATATTGCCTGGACTTACAAAATATATAGGTATGAATAACTTTCGTATCATCCAAGAGGTGTGGTAGATCTGCAATTTTGAACAAGTAGGACATCACATGACGCGAAAATGGCGGGTGACGTTGGTGTTACGTGACGAAGTCACGCGGTATTGTTTTCTGGAAATTCCCTCTTGCAGTTGCCGAAAGTAGGCTGAACAATGGATACACACGATCCCACGGTCAGTCTTACCGCGTATAGATGACCCAGATTGTTACAGGCTGGGAGGGGAAACCAACCACCTCGCTGGGCCAGTCAGATTTTTGGACAGGATTCCCCGCCGCGCGCAAGTCGCCGGAAGTGACATCATATCTAGTACAATCGATGTTTGCCGAACATTTCGATTACTTTTCAAGTCTGCATATTACCTCTGTTGACCTAGCGTTAACAAGAATTATCTGGAGATTATTTTCCGTTTATCTGGAAAGAGCATATGAAAAGTAGTTCGCTCATGTGCAAAACTGAAGGAGGTGTTCGGTCGGATTCAAACTGAACCGTGCTGACGTGGGTTTTCAACTATGCGTCATAGCAAGGTAGTAAAGGTCCACTTCCGCTACTGGCGGCAGGGACATAAGTGGAGTGAGCCTGTGAAACGGAGCATGCGCTGTGATGAGGTTGAGGGGAAACAGGAACACGTTCGCACATGCGCGCAATTAATTTTAGGCGGAACTTCTCTCCAGCATGGCTGCACCCTGTGAGGTTGACCATGCCGTACGACATATACTACTATTATTCAACTAAACATAGAAATACTTCTGTATAATTTGAATTTTTTATGTTTTTATGATTAAAATTAACTCGATCGCTCGATTGTCAGAAGCACTGTTACGTAGCCGGCTCACTACGCAATCGCCATACGCTTCTCACGGGTGGCTTTCTGTCAACCTCCAAACAGGGTTATCTCCCCTACTGCCAATCGAGCGGCAGTAGGGAGATAATCCTGTTTGGAGGTTGGCTTTCTGTGCGTTCTGTGTGAGAGGGTGAACGTGAGATTGGAACGTTGACTGTTAATAAAGACGGAAAAAGTTCCTTGGACCGATGATGTAAGAGGGAGCCTCGGTGTCAAAAATAGTGACATGGCTCCCATTTACGTGAGAGTCGTGATCTCACTATCACGAGGGCATGACTCTGTTGAGAATAAGGCTGCACAGCACAGGGGCTTGTTGATGATCAGTTATTAATTTTGACATATATATATATATATATATATATATATATATATATATATATATATATATATACATACACAAGGGGATCCACTGGGAACGGTTTTTCTGCCAACCCCACAACCGCCCCCCCCCCCCGACGAAAATGGCAACTCACAGATTCAATACAACTTTATCCGTCCTTATTTCTTATCTCAACGTGCTTTCCCAACTTCAATTCATTAGTTCAAACTTCATAACTCTTCGATCTATTCCTTTTAATTGCGTAAATCCATCAATCAAAACAGCTCAACTCCCGCCCTTTCAACGTTCATGTCAAAGAACCGGGAACGTTAGTCGAGTGCACGTGACTAGCAACTGACCCGCCGATACATGCTGAATTTGTTCGCGCGATTTCAATGGCCGAAATTACTACATTGAATTTTGCAGGAAATGCAATTTTTTCTAAGAAGATGTCCAAAAGTTGTCATCATGTCAAAGGATGAAATACTTGGATGGTAGGCAATTTTACATAATCCGTGTAGTAATTTCGGCCACTCACATCGCGCGATCAAATTCAATCCGTATCGGTGGGTCACATGGTCGTCACGTGCATTCGACTACCGTTCCCAGTTCTTTGACATGAGCGTTGAAAGTGAGAGTTGATCTGATTTGATTCATGGATTTACGCAATTAAAAGGAATAGATCGAAGAGTTATTAAGTTTGAACTAATGAATTGAGTTTGGAGAGCACGTTGAGGTAAGAAATAAGGACGGATAAAGTTTTATTGAATCTGTGATTTGCCGTTTTCGTTGGCAGGAGGGGGGGGGGGGGGCGATTGGCGGGAAAACCGTGGTTCCCAGTGGGTCCCCTTTTCATATTAGAGTAGGAGGCGTGTTTATATTAATGAATAACTGACCATCAACAAGCCCCTGTGCTGAACATGCAGCGATGAAAACTCGCCCTTATATTTATGGATCTTTGAAAACGGAGCATATGTGATTCAATTACATTAGGAAATGTTATCATTTGTGAGAAAAGTGCAATTTGAGAAGATCTGATGGCACTATTTTCATGAAAAAAGCATTAGGAAATGACCTGCTCTTAATTATTTCGTTTTTAGTCAGGACAAAGCTCTCGTCGTAACTGCGTTTCAGGGGAAACAACTCTTAGGGCCTTTTAAATCTCTTTAAGTTTGCTCCAAGTCGTCGAATTTTGTGAACCAAATTGGTCATATTTATGAGCGGCTCTTATGTAATCTTGCAACAAATCTTAACAAAAGTCTCGTTCATGCTAATTTCGAATGCTGTTTTGTTTTGTTGGAATTAATATCGGCCTATATGAATCGATGTGTTATAAAATAATATATTCTATCGCAGATGTTCCAGAAAGCGCTCTCAAAAAGCACTGAAGTCAGTTTATTAGATATTATGATGTCTGAGTTTACGGAATAAAATAGTTCAATGACAAAATATGCTACGTTTCTACCGGTCGGTATACGGTTAATGTTAATTTTCATTCCTTTTAATACACGATGTACCGTATGGAAAATAGTTGATTGACCGCATGTCGGACTTCAAAGTTCGGTACTATCGAATACAAATATAAATTTAGAAATAGAAACTATTAAATTTCATCTTGAGCGTTAACGTTATTAACCGTATACTCTATACGATATAGTCTGTAATTATAATGCGTGCCTTATATTTCAGCAGAGACACGAAACATATCATGCAATTTATCCAGGGTATATATATATTAAGCGTGATATTTTCTGAAATGAAACGTCTTTTGGACTGCTCCAGATTGCACAAATCTGAATACATAATTGATGAAATCACAGGACTCCAAGGATCTTTGGGTTTTCTGAGCAAATCAATTTATATTTACATATAGTACAGATAGAAAGGACAAGCGTACGATAGCATACAAAACATATATTTGAAATCTAAATGTTCTTGTTTTTCTCGTTCCGTTCTGAAGCATCTGTGAAGTGTTTCTTTTTGTCGATAACCATGCATGTGATACGCACCGAACGACATACACGGTATAGCGGCGTGTATTTATGGAACAGGAGGTGATGAGTGGGCCGTGTAATAAGTGATAGGACAGTCTGTAATTGTGGTATCATATTTCTCACCTATTAATTATACCCAGTATATGATTGAGTAGAGTGGTCACGGAGTCCAACTCATGTGTATCTCAGAAAAACGCCATGAAAATTTTGTACTTGGAATACTAGTAAGTGTTATCAAATACTAGTAAATTCAATTATTTTCTCAGTCTTTAATTATTTTTACACTCTGGCATACAATGCATTCGCATTTGAGATATACCGTGCTGTGTTGTGATAGTGCGAAAGCTGATTTTTTAAAATTAATTTAAAATTCAGTGAAAGACACCCGGTTCTCTCAAATTGTGGGAAACCTTTGATGGGGAGTACCTGAACTCAAGACTTTTAGGGAACGCGTATTAATACCAACTCTCACAATTTGCGGAAAATTAATTTTTATTTGAATTTTAGTTGAAATATTTAGATAAATCCGACTTCAACAGTATATATGATATGCAAAAATATTTGAAAGCAATATGGTTAGGTATACCTATTTCCACATATCTGGCGGCCGTAACAGTACATTATACTGTTAGAGATTATAGGCACAATACAGATTGGACATTAGCAAGCGATATAATGCATTATCAGATGATGGGGCATATTCTTATATTTGATCAGATTAAATTGATTTGCTGCAGCTATAGCAATCATAAAATGAAACATATGCACCTCATGCTCGGTACATGCTTTCAAATTCTCCCCATTTGAAAATGGCTCCATTTATTTATTACCGATTATGTAGGGTACATTTACTTTATCGTCAATTAACTGAAAGCGGGATATGACGATCGCAAGAACTGGGTATAAATTAAAGTACACTATATCGCGGAGTAATTACAGGTTTTCAGTCGTTTGATCACTCAACCTATAGGAACTATTATATCCTATAGAAATTGGGAGGCGGATTTCATCTTGACTTGTTACGCTCGGTCCATTTCAGTATATACGAAACTCTAATTTGATAAAAGCTTATCGCAAATGACTTTTTTTAACTTCATTTCATATTTATTTCCGTGATTATATTAATTAATTAATTAATTAATAGGTATTGAGAACGGAATAATACATTCTCATTATATCTGTATAAAAGTTTTCAGCTGCGTTTTCATAATAGCTCCAAACAGATACGTACAGGTCCTCAGCAAAATTCTCCAACCTGATTCAACAATGGAGTGAGTGAAAATATCCCAGCATGGATCGAGTTTCAATCAGATTAAAGAAGCGTCGTGTAAGGCGGTCGGAATAAATTGTGATTTTTGCAAATTGTTACGTCATCCACGAAAATTATACCTTGCCGTATAACTTACAATGTATATAAATTTTTTTAGTTGCTTTAAATTATCAGAAGATAAGGAGACCACAACAGCATACAAGACACACGTAGAGATATTCAATATCCATATAATGTATTTGCTTATATAATTCAAGTTTTAGATGTGAAATCATAATACAACAATTAGCATATATTTTAGACCGACTGTAAATGGTCAGACATATATGGCGGCGTGAATATTTGAGAATAACATAGCTTAATATTTTTTTATGATAGCCATCTCTTTCTATATGTGATTTAAAAAAGTAAAAATATATAAAGTCAACAAATAAATGCACAGCAAAATGTTGTGAAAGCATATATGTCATAATCCCGAGGGGTCAAGTGACATAATTGTAACCTTCGTGACAAATTAAATTCAAGTGTAAAAGTGAGAATACAAATTTCGTGTTGTGTTTACACATTTTTGCTTTTCCCTGTTTGTAAGCAGGGAATCAATTCTATACATAAGACATTTAAATTCCATGCAATGAATTGGTCTGTATTCTGGAGGTGAAATCGATTGACCATATCCATCATTAATGACCGGTGATCAATACACTGGATTGTGAACTTAATCTCTTTAGGAATGTATCTACCTTATTAACGGCGTGTTTGTGGCTATGTGATACCTATGATCAGCATGCTCGGAATTTGTTCAAATTAATCGTTTTTCTAATAATATCTTCTGTCCACTCTCATAATTGATTTATCATTTACCTCTACAGTTTTTTCCCCAACAAAATTACACCTTTTCAGAAAAACGTTTCCACGCCATGAGTAAATTTATTACCTCTCAAGAAACTGTCGCCAGATTTTAATTTGCCCTATCTGATCAATACATATAGAATTGATTAGAAAAATGATCCATAATGGATTTATAAATTAGACTTTCTACTTCAGTTATAAAACAATTTTATTTTGAGTCTGCAGTAGACCTGCAGGCTATACCGTATTTAGTGGTGAGTTGAAAGTAACAGCTTTGTTATCAACTGGTCAGAAATGTCACAATGAAGTGTATGCCAATTTAATTGTCAGCAAACCAGCGATTTAATAATTGCATATATAGAACTTATATATATGTTAAAATATATATCGTACTTTCTTTAATTTAATAATATTGGTTTGATGTATGGATTGTAAGTATATTATATTACGTGCCAACTGAAAATAATAATATATCCTACTATTATACATGTACTATACTTCAGATTATAATAATTTACTGACCTATAAATATCTCATGCATATCATCTGAATGGATATCTTATCACATTTCTTCAAATATTGTGTATTAGGTTTATTCTTTCCAAAACAATCTACATTGAAGGATATTGAAAATAGATACAAGTAGTAGATTAACAACGCAGCCCGGTTTTAATTTCATATTGTCCGTGGATAAAATATGCATATTAAAAGGTAGTCTGACTAGTTTACAAGCGCTTTATGAACTACTGTAGTAATTCAATTGATGAATATGGGAGGTCTTGTCGCCGGCTTGTGTGGCCCATCACTTGTTGTTATATTTGTCCTTTGATCTTCGTTGTCTCTTTATCTGTAGACAAGAAGAAAATTAGAATCTTTTACTGATTGCAGACGGCGTTAATTGGATGTAAGCAAAAACAGCAACAGCTGATTGTAGAATTAGGCCGGAATTCCTCGGCTGATGAATATGCAGTAATCGGGTGATTAATAAACGACGCCTCCCTTTATACATCTGCGCGAGTCCAGGTAATTCCTAAATCCTCGCGGATCGTAACCTTTTCGATTTATACATTGGCTCGCGAGGATGCCTTTTATAATGCAAGGTTTGTCATTCTTCACAGCTATCACACAGTTTACTCTATCTTTGAATCAAAGCAGATCAGTTATAGGTAATCAACGAAATAATTTGTATACAATAATGAAAATTATATAGTATTATGTCTATATAACATGAGCAGTGTGACTAACGTCACAGGACCTACGAAGTAGAGTAGGCATTAGGACTCGAACGCGAACTCAACTCTTGGAAATCCCCACCCCCAGTTGAAATCCTGCCTATATTAAGATGGGCACCGCCTAAGTCAGAATCGCCAGTGATTTTCATCAAAAATCACCAGGAATTTTCATCAAAAGTAGGTCAGCTCAGAACTTGTTGGTAACAGTCTTCTAATGCGCCTTCATTTTAACTAAAGGAAACAGATTGAATAATAAAGGTTCAGTAGATTTCAAGCTCTACGTGTGAAAATACATTTACATCTCTTTAATGGTTTTCAGTGCCCTTGTCCATGATCAAAACAACGTTTTGAATCACATTATTTTCCCAACAATACAACATATTTTTATATATAGTACTATAGTAGAAAGTTTGCATTTATGTAGTTTACGGTAGTTCAACTAGAGACCAACACCTTCTCTGCACAAGATAATAATGATTCTATGTCATTCTCCTGAGCATAACCGGTACAAAGACGAATAAATAGCATCTCTACATCACGTTGTTATCTTGATATATGAGACAACACATTTTGGGTATCGGCAATCTGATGAATGTACTATTCCGGTTTTTTTGTTTCACATTATATTCTATGGCGGTTGATCGGTGATTTTCTTCATTGATAAACGTTAAACCACCTCAGCTTCGTTGTGTGAATCGGAATGGCATTGCTGTGACACACCAACACACTCCGTGGCAGTGATTCTGTATCCCCTAATCAAGGAATCAAAATGGATCAAGATTTGAAAAGACATATTTTGTTTACACATGTAATTTTTTGTTTAAATTATATCCAAGTGTGATATATAGGCCTAGTCAATATTCAAGAGGTACAAAAAACCCCTCAAGTTATCATATTTCCACATCATGATCAAAGTTACTTTATCTAGTTAAATTCTACCAAAAGAAGACCCTTTAAACATGCCGTCATGGCTTTGTTTCGCCCTCAGTAAACTGTTATCATTGTCGCTCACACAGACTAATCTGAAGGATGATACCACATCTTTCTTTCTTCTGCTGGGTTATTGCACCAGGCTGACTTAATTGGTTGATGTAGGATATTTCACCATCAGTGGATAATCTGACCTGAATTTGAAGCCTGCTGTGGTCAATGATGAAATGTTTGGATGTGAAATAGGATACACGTTAAAGGCCACAGTTTACATGTATCTATAACAATATACTGAATTGTGTGTATTAAGGCTGGCATAGCGGTGTAGATAAATGCACTAACAAATGATGGAAAATTAGCATTTCCCATTTCATAAAAACAATTACGGATGGCATATCCCACCACTGTGTATACAGGGAAACATACAGCCAAGGCTTCCCGATGGGCATGACAGTGCACTCGCTGAGCTATCAATAAATAATAAAACAAATAATTATAAATCAAATTTTCATCAGAATTCGGTCAGCTCAGAACTTGCTGGTAACAATGCCCTAGTGCACGTTCATGCCAAAAATAAAGGTTCTAATGTCAATGGTTCTCCTTATTTTGCCGACGAAAGGATTCGGATGGACTGACTGACTGACTGACTCATTACCGGACAATTTGCGATCTGTAGCCTACTTCGTAGGAACGATTGTCCCAGATGCACGTTAAGATTAATCTCAGTAATAGGGCCATGTGGCATACAGTGGTATTTTTAGCAGCAGTGGGTAATTTGACCTGAATTTGAAGCCTGATGTGGTCAATGATGAAATGTTTGGATGATACACGTTAAAGGCTACAGTTTACATATATCTATAACAATATACTGAAGTGTTAATTATAAATCTAATTTTAATCAGAATTATTTCAGATCAGAACTTGCTGGTAACAATGCCCTAATGCACGTTCATGCCAAAAATAAAGGTTCTAATGTCAATGGTTCTCCTTATTTTGCCGACGAAAGGATTCGTATGGACTGACTCACTCATTACCGGACAATTTGCGATCTGTAGCCTACTTCGTAGGAATATTGGTTCATATCGGAAAGCACATTACACACACAATATTGAAACTGCGAGTAAACAAACGATTTATGAGTATCAACATTAAATCCACATCACCAAATAACAGGACCCATTTAATTGCGTTACCACGGACGGAAATCACCATTAAAATAGCCGGTTGTAGACCGGCAATTAACGACACATCCGTGGAAAATGGGGAACATTTCTCTTAGATTTGAATAATGAAAGGACAATCATGATATTGAGGCACATAGCAATATATATTTTCGAATGACTGAAACATTATATTAATTAGTATTAAATTGTCATGTACTAATTATCACGATACTTGTAGCTAGTGAACTTATGAAAGAAACATTGAATGATATCCCAATGATCCCGTCACCGTTACTGTCTCGGACACTTCATGATTGTGTCACAGTCGCACAGAGACCTCATGCCTCTATGTCACCGTTACACACACACACCCGAAGACTCAGTTTCACCGTTACACACACACCTTAGTACTCTGTGTCACTGTTACAAAGACGCCTCAAGACTCTATATCACCGTTACACAGAGACCTCATGACTATGTCACCTTTACACAGACACCTCATGACTCTATGCCACCGTTACACAAAGACCTCATGACTCTATGTCACCGTTACACAGACACTCCAAGACCGTCACCGTTAGACAGACACCTCAAGACTCTGTCACCGTTACACAAAGACCTCATGACTCTATGTCACCGTTACACAAACATTTCAAGACTCTGTGTCACTGTTACACAGACACCTCAAGACTTTCTATCACCGGTATACACAGACATCTCAGTACTCTGTGTCACTGTTACACAGACACCTCAAGACTCAATGTCACCGTTACACAGAGACATCATGACTCTATGTCACCGTTACATAGACACCTCATTACTCTGTGTCACTGTTACACAGATACCCCAAGACTCTGTGTCACCGTTACACAGAGACATCATGACTCTATGTCACCGTTACATAGACACCTCATTACTCTGTGTCACTGTTACACAGATACCCCAAGACTCTGTGTCACCGTTACACAGAGACCTCATGACTCTATGTCACCGTTACACAGACACCTCATTACTCTGTGTCACTGTTACAGATACCCCAAGACTCTGTGTCACCGTTACACAGAGACCTCATGACTCTATGTCACCGTTACACAGATACCTCATTACTCTGTGTCACTGTTACACAGATGCTCCAAAACTCTGTGTCACCGTTACACAGAGACCTCATGACTCTATGTCACCGTTACACAGACACCTCAGTACTCTGTATCATTGTTACAGTTACCTCAAGACTCTATGTCATAGTTACACAGAGACCCGTGAATCTATGTCACCATTACACA
Source organism: Hanleya hanleyi (assembly GCA_036873755.1). Taxonomy (NCBI): domain Eukaryota; kingdom Metazoa; phylum Mollusca; class Polyplacophora; order Lepidopleurida; family Hanleyidae; genus Hanleya; species Hanleya hanleyi. Next base: position 39,498 of record JAVTVY010019129.1, read on the forward strand.
GACACCTGAAGACTGTCACCGTTAGACACGACACCTCAAGACTCTGTCACCGTTACGCAGACCTCATGACTCTGTCACCGTTACACACCCAATTCAAGACCCAGTTTCACCGTTACACACACACCTCATGCCTCTTTGTCACTGTTACACAGGCATCTCAAGACTGTTCCACCGTTATACAGACAGCTCATGACTTTATGTTACTGTTAAACAGACACATCAAGACTCTGTATCACTGTTTCACAGACACCTCAGTACTTTGTGTCACTGTTACACAGATATCCCAAGACTCTGTGTCACCGTTACACAGAGACCTCATGACTCTATGTCACCGTTACACAGAGACCCCATGACACTATGTCACCATTACACAGACACCTGAAGACTGTCACCGTTAGACACGACACCTCAAGACTCTGTCACCGATACGCAGAGAACTCATGACTCTATGTCACCGTTACACACACATTTCAAGACACAGTTTCACCGTTACACACACACCTCATGACTCTTTGTCAATGTTACACAGGAATCTCAAGACTGCCACCGTGATACAGACATCTCATGACTCTTTGTCACTGTTACACAGACCCCTCATGACTCTGTCACCGTTACATAAACACATCAAGACTCAGTTTCACCGTTACACACACCTCATGACTCTTCGTCACTGTTACACAGACATCTCAAGACTGTGCCACCGTCATACAGACAGCTCATGACTTTATGTTACTGTTAAACAGGCACATGAAGACTCTGTGTCACTGTTTCACAGACACCCCATGCCTCTATGTCACCATTACACAGACATCTGAAGACTGTCACCCTTAGACACGACACCTCAAGACACTTTCTGCGTTACGCAGACCTCATGTCACTGTTACACAGACATCTCGAGACTGTGCCACCGTTATACAGACAGCTCATGACTTTATGTTACTGTTAAACAGACACATCAAGACTCTGTGTCACTGTTTCACAGACACCTCAGTACTCTGTGTCACTGTTTCACAGACACCTCAAGACTCTGTGCCACTGTTAGGCAGACACCTCAAGACTCTATGTCCCCGTTACACAGACACCTCAAGACTCTGTCACCGTTACACAGACACCTCAAGACTATGTCCCCGTTACACAGACACCTCAAGACTGTCACCGTTAGACAGACACCTCACGACTTTACGTCACCTTTACCACCCCCTACATCCAACCGTCTTTTCCCTCTGTCCCCAAGGTAAATGTCAACACCGTTACCGTTGCATATAAATGCGTAAAATAGACAAGTATTGTTAATTAGAACATGTTTATACCTTTGTGAGCAAATTAGGAACGACCATTGGCTTGTGAAATGAAGTAACGTAAGCAGAATTTTACCGTTACTATGTCACAACCATAAATCAGTGGACTAGGCTGTATATATTCCTTGGCTGACCAAAGGAACCTGATAGGATTCACCTCTGTTGCAGGGCCGACGGAAGCAATTCTTGATTGGGGGGGGGGGGGCTACTATCATAGCAATTTAGGCGAGGGTCCAGGGATCGGGGGCCGCCTAGGCCCCGGAAGCTCTAGGTGTCACGATCACTCTGCAATGAAGTGTATTCCTAAGCCTTTTACCATGAAAGCGCGATTTGGTTTCATTTGAGCATTAGACAAATATAGTATGTATGATAAAGTAACCAAGTAGAATTTTTTTGTGAAAAAGCTGATTGGAAAGATAAAAAAAGTCTATTTCACAAAGAAACATCGTGTCGGAGGTATATATTATTCTCGACCCTAAACCACTGCTTGTTTTTGATCATACACAAAGAGAATACTGACTCAATCAGTCTGATAGAAGTCACCAACGAATTTGTAAACAATGAGAACAGGCTACGTGATCGTTTTATGCACCATTAGGCACGTTCAGTATGGGAGTGCTTGTAGCAAACACAGATTTACAGTTTACTGTTTCCACAAACCTATCAGTTTTTATAACTGGCCAATTCTTATCTGATGGATCAGGGACGCAAAAAAGGCAAATATGTCTATCCCGTCCGTCATTACTTGCATGGAATTAGCTGGAGAAAGGAGAACTTGGGGCAAAATTATTGGGGGCTCTAAAAATTGCCGATCTTGCTACTATACAATTAGGCTTCATAGAGCATCGACTTGAGGTGTAAATACTTTTTTTAATCAATAAGACAATGTGACTTAGGAGACATGACTTTTTGTCATGTATGACGTCACTTCCGGTCTGCGTGAATCGGGCGTGTGTATTCCTCCGCGGTGATGCGGTCTGGTGGTGATGCGGTCTGCCTCCGCGTACAGAAAGTAGTCCCAAATTCTCCGGCATTCTCCGGTCATCTTTAGGGGCGAGAGGGGTCCCTAGTGTACCGATTGGATCGTATGAGGTATCAATGTGAAGCATTCGTGAAGGGGCATCTGATGGGGTGGGTGTGGGGTTGAAATATCGTCATTCTGCGCATGCGCGGTAGACCAAGGGTATGGAAATAGACATTTTGGGGTCTAGGTGGGTCACTATTGGTCCGATGGAGTCGTATGAGGTATCAATGTGAAGCCTATGTGAGGGGGCATCCGCCTGGACTAGTGTCTCGGTCGTTGTCCACATTCTGCGCATGCGCAGACAGGGAATTGTGGGAAAAGGGTATGGAAATAGACGTTTTGGGGTCTGGGTGGGCCACGAGTGGGCCGATGGGGCCGAGTGAGGTATCAGTGTGAAGCCTTCGTGAAGGGGCATCCGAGGGGCGGGGTGTGGCCTGGCACTGACGTCATTCTGCGCATGCGCAAGCAGGAATTGTGGGATAAGGGTATGGAAATTGACATTTTGGGGTCTAGGTGAGCCCCTAGTGATCCTATGGTGTCGTATGAGGTCTTCTGTTGAAGCTCTCGTGAGGGAGCATCCGCCTGGACTAGTGTGTTGTTCAACATTCTGCGCATGCGCAGCCAGGGAATTGTGGGAAAAGGGTATGGACATAGACGTTTTGGGGTCTACGTAGGCCCCTAATGGGCTGATGGAGTCGAGTGAGGTATCAATGTGAAGCATATGTGAAGGAGCATCTGACTGGGTGGATGTGACGTAACACTGACATCATTCTACGCATATGCAGTAGACCAAGGGTATGGAAATAGACATTTTGGCGCCGACATGGATCACTATGGGTCCGATGGAGTCGTATGAGGTCTTATGTTGAAGCTCTCGTGAAGCAGCATCCGACTGTGCTCATGGTTCGTCCGTGTTCAAGAGTCTGCGCATCCGCAGTGTGGTTGTAGTATAGAAAGCAGGCATTTTGGGGATGCATGGGGATGTGTTTGACCCACCACTATGGGTCCATGGTTGTGGTTGGGTGGTGTGGGTTCTGCGCACAGACGTCACTTCCGGGCTTCACTAAAACTACCTCCGAACCCAGAAGACTTCCAATGTTCCCTTACACGTAGGGTCCGGATTTTCAACATCCAAGTTTTCCCCGGCCCGGCCCCGGGCCGCCCCGTCCGCAGCGCGCGAGCGGGTTACTTCGGCCGCAGCCCGCGCGCGCGCGGGTTCTCCGGCCGCACGCGCGCGTCATCACAGGAAGTGCGCTGATGAATGTCGGGTCAAAAGGTCAAAGGTCACATCCAGGTGAAAAGGTCTCCCTTTCGGCAATGTTCGGCAACAATGTTGCGGCATCGATATACAGAGCTTGAACACAAAAACGGGATTGTAAATTAACCTGCGAAGGATGGGCAGAAAACACACAAGACAGGGTTGTTTTGGTGAGATCTCATTTTGTTTTTTATTCAGTAACAAAAACAACAAAGACCTCATGACTCTATGTCGCCGTTACACAAACATTTCAAGACTCTGTGTCACTGTTACACAGACACCTCAAGACTTTCTGTCACCGGTATACACAGACATCTCAGTACTCTGTGTCACTGTTACACAGACACCTCAAGACTCAATGTCACCGTTACACAGAGACATCATGACTCTATGTCACCGTTACATAGACACCTCATTACTCTGTGTCACTGTTACACAGATACCCAAGACTCTGTGTCACCGTTACACAGAGACATCATGACTCTATGTCACCGTTACATAGACACCTCATTACTCTGTGTCACTGTTACACAGATACCCCAAGACTCTGTGTCACCGTTACACAGAGACATCATGACTCTATGTCACCGTTACATAGACACCTCATTACTCTGTGTCACTGTTACACAGATACCCCAAGACTCTGTGTCACCGTTACACAGAGACCTCATGACTCTATGTCACCTTTACACAGACACCTCATTACTCTGTGTCACTGTTACAGAGATCCCCCAAGACTCTGTGTCACCGTTACACAGAGACCTCATGACTCTATGTCACCGTTACACAGATACCTCATTACTCTGTGTCACTGTTACACAGATGCTCCAAAACTCTGTGTCACCGTTACACAGAGATCTCATGACTCTATGTCACCGTTACACAGACACCTCAGTACTCTGTATCATTGTTACAGTTACCTCAAGACTCTATGTCATAGTTACACAGAGACCCGTGAATCTATGTCACCATTACACAGACACCTGAAGACTGTCACCGTTAGACACGACACCTCAATACTCTGTCACCGTTACGCAGACCTCATGACTCTGTCACCGTTACACACCCAATTCAAGACTCAGTTTCACCGTTACACACACACCTCATGTCTCTTTGTCACTGTTACACAGGCATCTCAAGACTGTTCCACCGTTATACAGACAGCTCATGACTTTATGTTACTGTTAAACAGACACATCAAGACTCTGTATCACTGTTTCACAGACACCTCAGTACTTTGTGTCACTGTTACACAGATATCCCAAGACTCTGTGTCACCGTTACACAGAGACCTCATGACTCTATGTCACCGTTACACAGAGACCCCATGACACTATGTCACCATTACACAGACACCTGAAGACTGTCACCGTTAGACACGACACCTCAAGACTCTGTCACCGATACGCAGAGAACTCATGACTCTATGTCACCGTTACACACACATTTCAAGACACAGTTTCACCGTTACACACACACCTCATGACTCTTTGTCAATGTTACACAGGCATCTCAAGACTGTGCCACCGTGATACAGATATCTCATGACTCTTTGTCACTGTTACACAGACCCCTCATGACTCTGTCACCGTTACATAAACACCTCAAGACTCAGTTTCACCGTTACACACACCTCATGACTCTTCGTCACTGTTACACAGACATCTCAAGACTGTGCCACCGTCATACAGACAGCTCATGACTTTATGTTACTGTTAAACAGGCACATGAAGACTCTGTGTCACTGTTTCACAGACACCCCATGCCTCTATGTCACCATTACACAGACATCTGAAGATTGTCACCCTTAGACACGACACCTCAAGACACTTTCTGCGTTACGCAGACCTCATGTCACTGTTACACAGACATCTCGAGACTGTGCCACCGTTATACAGACAGCTCATGACTTTATGTTACTGTTAAACAGACACATCAAGACTCTGTGTCACTGTTTCACAGACACCTCAGTACTCTGTGTCACTGTTTCACAGACACCTCAAGACTCTGTGCCACTGTTAGGCAGACACCTCAAGACTCTATGTCCCCGTTACACAGACACCTCAAGACTCTGTCACCGTTACACAGACACCTCAAGACTATGTCCCCGTTACACAGACACCTCAAGACTGTCACCGTTAGACAGACACCTCACGACTTTACGTCACCTTTACCACCCCCTACATCCAACCGTCTTTTCCCTCTGTCCCCAAGGTAAATGTCAACACCGTTACCGTTGCATATAAATGCGTAAAATAGACAAGTATTGTTAATTAGAACATGTTTATACCTTTGTGAGCAAATTAGGAACGACCATTGGCTTGTGAAATGAAGTAACGTAAGCAGAATTTTACCGTTACTATGTCACAACCATAAATCAGTGGACTAGGCTGTATATAACCTTGGCTGACCAAAGGAACCTGATAGGATTCACCTCTGTTGCAGGGCCGACGGAAGCAATTCTTGATTGGGGGGGGGGGGGCTACTATCATAGCAATTTAGGCGAGGGTCCAGGGATCGGGGGCCGCCTAGGCCCCGGAAGCTCTAGGTGTCACGATCACTCTGCAATGAAGTGTATTCCTAAGCCTTTTACCATGAAAGCGCGATTTGGTTTCATTTGAGCATTAGACAAATATAGTATGTATGATAAAGTAACCAAGTAGAATTTTTTTGTGAAAAAGCTGATTGGAAAGATAAAAAAAGTCTATTTCACAAAGAAACATCGTGTCGGAGGTATATATTATTCTCGACCCTAAACCACTGCTTGTTGTTGGACATACACAAAGAGAATACTGACTCAGACGTTCTGATAGAAGTCGCTAACTAATTCGTAAACAATGAGAACAGGCTACGTGATCGTTTTATGCACCATTAGGCACGTTCAGTATGGGAGTGCTTGTAGCAAACACAGATTTACAGTTTACTGTTTCCACAAACCTATCAGTTTTTATAACTGGCCAATTCTTATCTGATGGATCAGGGACGCAAAAAAGGCAAATATGTCTATCCCGTCCGTCATTACTTGCATGGAATTAGCTGGAGAAAGGAGAACTTGGGGCAAAATTATTGGGGGCTCTAAAAATTGCCGATCTTGCTACTATACAATTAGGCTTCATAGAGCATCGACTTGAGGTGTAAATACTTTTTTTAATCAATAAGACAATGTGACTTAGGAGACATGACTTTTTGCCTGATTTCCCCAGAATTACTTTTGTCCCGGTGAACCTATCTTGCAGTAAATTAAATTTTTTCCCCCAAAGAAAATAGTCATTCCATATCATTTGTACGAAACGACATTTCCAAAGCAAATGAATCAAGGTTTCTTTCTCTTCCGAACAGAAAGTACAGTTTGGTGACGGTATTTTGTGCCATATTTCTAAGAAGTGATTGGTGACTAAAATTCTATGTACAATTTGATACTGAAAGTATTGTAACCGAATTTCTGATGAGGTTTTTCATACAGATTGATATACCTCTTGCCAATTAATATCACCCCCTCCCTTTCCCTGTCTAAATCGTCCTGCCACTTCACCTGGGCGTTTAATGGGCTTAACTTGACATGATTCGAGAGCATTTTATACATTTATCGGGTCTCATCAATTTCTCTATTTTCATAGTTGAGACTTTTGCCAGACACGATTTGACATTGGCCACGATTGCGAAGTAAAGAAGAAAATTGTTAGTTTAGTAGTATATATTGCGCATTTCGAGCCTCATTGGCCTCAGTGTGCATGCGCTAGAAAGTGGTGTGCGCAGGAGTGTTGTGCGCAGGTATGAGATTTTGTGGCGGTTTTGTGGCGGTGTGCGCAGGAGTCATGTATGACGTCACTTCCGCTCTGCGTGAATCGGGCGTGTGTATTCCTCCGCGGTGATGCGGTCTGGTGGTGATGCGGTCTGCCTCCGCGTACAGAAGGTAGTCCCAAATTCTCCGGCATTCTCCGGTCATCTTTAGGGGCGAGAGGGGTCCCTAGTGTACCGATTGGATCGTATGAGGTATCAATGTGAAGCATTCGTGAAGGGGCATCTGATGGGGTGGTTGTGGGGTTGAAATATCGTCATTCTGCGCATGCGCGGTAGACCAAGGGTATGGAAATAGACATTTTGGGGTCTAGGTGGGTCACTATTGGTCCGATGGAGTCGTATGAGGTATCAATGTGAAGCCTATGTGAGGGGGCATCCGCCTGGACGAGTGTCTCGGTCGTTGTCCACATTCTGCGCATGCGCAGACAGGGAATTGTGGGAAAAGGGTATAGAAATAGACGTTTTGGGGTCTGGGTGGGCCACGAGTGGGCCGATGGGGCCGAGTGAGGTATCAGTGTGAAGCCTTCGTGAAGGGGCATCTGATGGGGTGGTTTTGTGGGATTTTGTGGCGGTTTTGTGGCGGTGTGCGCAGGAGTCATGTATGACGTCACTTCCGCTCTGCGTGAATCGGGCGTGTGTATTCCTCCGCGGTGATGCGGTCTGGTGGTGATGCGGTCTGCCTCCGCGTACAGAAGGTAGTCCCAAATTCTCCGGCATTCTCCGGTCATCTTTAGGGGCGAGAGGGGTCCCTAGTGTACCGATTGGATCGTATGAGGTATCAATGTGAAGCATTCGTGAAGGGGCATCTGATGGGGTGGTTGTGGGGTTGAAATATCGTCATTCTGCGCATGCGCGGTAGACCAAGGGTATGGAAATAGACATTTTGGGGTCTAGGTGGGTCACTATTGGTCCGATGGAGTCGTATGAGGTATCAATGTGAAGCCTATGTGAGGGGGCATCCGCCTGGACGAGTGTCTCGGTCGTTGTCCACATTCTGCGCATGCGCAGACAGGGAATTGTGGGAAAAGGGTATAGAAATAGACGTTTTGGGGTCTGGGTGGGCCACGAGTGGGCCGATGGGGCCGAGTGAGGTATCAGTGTGAAGCCTTCGTGAAGGGGCATCCGAGGGGCGGGATGTGGCCTGGCACTGACGTCATTCTGCGCATGCGCAAGCAGGAATTGTGGGATAAGGGTATGGAAATTGACATTTTGGGGTCTAGGTGAGCCCCTAATGATCCTATGGTGTCGTATGAGGTCTTCTGTTGAAGCTCTCGTGAGGGAGCATCCGCCTGGACTAGTGTGTTGTTCAACATTCTGCGCATGCGCAGTCAGGGAATTGTGGGTAAAGGGTATGGACATAGACGTTTTGGGGTCTACATAGGCCCCTAATGGGCTGATGGAGTCGAGTGAGGTATCAATGTGAAGCATATGTGAAGGAGCATCCGACTGGGTGGATGTGACGTAACACTGACATCATTCTACGCATGTGCAGTAGACCAAGGGTATGGAAATAGACATTTTGGCGCCGACATGGATCACTATGGGTCCGATGGAGTCGTATGAGGTCTTATGTTGAAGCTCTCGTGAAGCAGCATCCGACTGTGCTCATGGTTCGTCCGTGTTCAAGAGTCTGCGCATCCGCAGTGTGGTTGTAGTATAGAAAGCAGGCATTTTGGGGATGCATGGGGATGTGTTTGACCCACCACTATGGGTCCATGGTTGTGGTTGGGTGGTGTGGGTTCTGCGCACAGACGTCACTTCCGGGCTTCACTAAAACTACCTCCGAACCCAGAAGACTTCCAATGTTCCCTTACACGTAGGGTCCGGATTTTCAACATCCAAGTTTTCCCCGGCCCGGCCCCGGGCCGCCCCGTCCGCAGCGCGCGAGCGGGTTACTTCGGCCGCAGCTCGCGCGCGCGCGGGTTCTCCGGCCGCACGCGCGCGTCATCACAGGAAGTGCGCTGATGAATGTCGGGTCAAAAGGTCAAAGGTCACATCCAGGTGAAAAGGTCTCCCTTTCGGCAATGTTCGGCAACAATGTTGCGGCATCGATATACAAAGCTTGAACACAAAAACGGGATTGTAAATTAACCTGGGAAGGATGGGCAGAAAACACACAAGACAGGGTTTTTTTGGTGAGATCTCATTTTGTTTTTTATTCAGTAACAAAAACGACGTGAGTACAACCACGTGAAAACTGAAGCCCAGAACAGGGGGCTTGTACATTGAAAGAACTGAAGCCCAGAACAGGGGCTTGTAAACTGATACCCAGAACAGGGGGCTTGTACACTGGAAGAACTTAGGCCAGAACGAGGCTTGCACATTGTAATGATGGGCGGCCCAGTCATATACGAGTACATCGCGGTCCTCGGCCTTGGGGTACTCGTCAAACATCTGTACGATGGTAGATACGGTTCTTCCGCGGCATCGATGGTACAGGTAAAGCAAGCAATATTGTCCGCACACGCTACTGGCCAGGCTTTGCAACATTTGACTGTTCCAACACCACGTCTCTGTGGCTTGATCCATGAAGTCTGTTAAATCGGGATGGAGGGGTGGCAGGCCGTACGGGTCAAAGTATTCGCCCTGCTGTTCTGTCAAGTACACACCCACCCAATGTTCACCGGGTCGATCCATCGGGTCCGTGTTGAGAACGTATGCAGCAGGATACACACGGTCTAATGGGAACACATCTCGGACGAACACCCCTTGAAAGACCATACGTGTCTCTGGGTCATTCTCCAGCACGGTGGTTATCTGGTCTGTATCCATGTTAGGTGGAGAAGTCACACAGGACGTTGCGCGCGTTGTCCACTTGAATGATGTTGTCAAACTCGGCGTAGCAGATCACATTGACGGTGCTCCGGAGGGCTCGTGCAAAGTGGATTTCCAACCGTAAATTGCCTTGCTTGGCGAGGGCCAGCTGATGGTCGTTCTCTAAGGTGGGGTCAGATCGAAACAGAACAACGTGTATCCGTTCGCGTAGTCCTCCCGACTGATCATATTCCCTTCGTCCTGGTTGATTTGACCGGTGGCTGTAAACAGGCTCTGATAGGCTCGAATGAAATTCGCGCGCCCAAAGTTCGGTGTTAAAGCCGTGGCTGGGACCTGTTGTCCATCCACATGCAGAGCCACAAAATTGATGCCGAAATGTCTAAAGTGAAACGGGTTCTCTGGGTAGGCTCCGCTGAAACTGGTATTTTCCACATAGGCCAGGATCAATCGCTTGGGTAGTTCCCCCAGGAACAGGTTTTCTTTGTTGGGGCTCATATTTCCAGCAGACACAGAGAAGACATTGGTTTGCACACGTCGGATAGGGTACTGGGCTGGTTTTGTTTCCAAGGCTTTGAGGTGTCCCAATTGAACGGCTGGATTCGGTTTCACTTTTCGGACATACAGGACTGCGTCTTGGATGACAATCGTATAGTCAGCTGCATGCCCCTCTACGTTAGTGGCCATCAAGGCGAAGGTCGGAGGCGCCCGTATCAGTCGGATTTTGATGGGATCTTGTTCAAGAGGTACCGGTCTTGCATGAAGATGTCTGCGTGCAGTCGACCCATGAGATCCACCGAGACGCCGTTCGCGGTCAAAGCCTTCCGTTTGTTATATCCCGCATTGTCGTTCTCTGCGCCCATGTGCCCGGCTGTGTCCTGGTAGAATAAAGCGGCTGTCAGTTGAGATTTTTTAGCGTCTCGATGTAGACTCGATATGGGTACGTGTTGGTCGAGTCACTGATGAGTTTGTCGGTGAGAAATATATCCACCTGTTGAAACATCGAGTGCAGCCAGAGATTCGTCGGACCCACCGTTGCTTGGTCGACGATTCTAGAGCCATCTCCATTGACGATCGAAGTCCACGTGATTCTTGAAGGGATAGGCTTTGACGGGTCTTGAACTATTCGTGACCTCCCGTAGAGCCTTATAATGCAACAGTCTTGTCAGCCCCTGTATGAACTCCTTGGGAGTATCGTATTGGCCTTCGGGGAGGGTGAGTCGGGTGTCTTTTCCTTCGTAGGTCACCTCGTACCACACTTCATTGGCTCGCACGTTGTACCACGAGTAAGGGTATTGGATATCCACGAGACCACATTCCCATCGTCCAGGTAAATGCAACGGTTGCGCTAACTGGGTGACGTATTTGGCCAAGGTGTTGTCAGGAAACACATCCAGCGAACTGTTACTGGGTAGGGTGAGGTAAAACATGGCGACTGAGCTGTCCTACTGCTGCTGTTGGTTTTAATAGGTGTTCCAGGTCTTGGGCGGTTGTGTCCGGCGTCGTGTTCGTCGCGGTGACTTGCTACGTGTCACGGCTCTGGAGATGTGGGGTGTCTTGATCAAGGGTGGTTTTTTAAAGGCGCGAAAAGAAGGTGCCCGTTGTGGTGGTGTTTTGGGGGGTGAATCCGGTTTCCACTCGTCTTCCCAAGAAGGTAGTGGGCCAGTCGGCGATTGCTGGGTCCGCTGCACCCAGGCCCAGCGCTGGGGGTTCCCCACCAATTCCTGTGGTACATGCATGTCTTTCAAGCCTTGAGCGAAGACCTCCCATCCTCGAGGATCCGTCTGCGACCTGCGTTGACGCATCAGGTCATTGACTAAATCCGTCATGTGGGTCCCGGATATGTCACTGGCATCGTGGTCTGCCTCCGCTTCATTGCTAGAAATTTGTTCATTGGGTTCTGCCGCCGCTTCTCTCAGGGCACGAGCCCACTCCAACTCGTCTGATGACCGCTCGTCCGGTGTAAACAGCTGGTTCACAATAGGCACCACTTTCTCGAAGGCTGTCCACAGATCGGGGTCTAGGATGAAGCTTCGCGTAGGGTCTTGGTAACGGCCCAGGCGTGGGAAGAAGGGTCCACGGTGTACGTAGATGGCATTGTCTATGTGGATGAGGTTTCCGTCGAGCTCACCACTCAACACCCGTTTAAATTTGGTCCAGCCGTCACGGTGTAGCGTAACCGTATTCGATACGGTCTCAGCGCGCGACCAGCAAACATCTCCACGGTCTTCTATGAGGGTGAATTTATCTTCATAGACGTGTAACCCCACCCGGGGTGTAAGGGGAAGGATGGCTCGTAGAACTGGTGACATGGTTCACCCAATGACGAACGGTGAATGACACACACTCTGACTGTCTCTCGTATTTATGGTCAGGTCCCTTGGTGACATGGTTGACCCAATGACGATCGGTGAATGACGCACACTGTGTCTGACCCTCGTAGTTATGGTCAGGTCCCACTGTCAATGCCACAGCGTCAGGGTCAATAGGGCCCAGACCATTACTAGGCCAACCAGCCGTCGCTGGTTGCGGCGTGAGCGCTCGTGGTCCATAGCCCGAGCATCAAGGATGGCTGTCATAGTCCAGTAGTGGTGAGTGATGGCACACCTCTCCATCGAGTGCACTCTGTCGAGGACCGGTTCTGTGTACTCTTTCAGGATCTGGCGTCGCCCCTTGTTGTCGCCATCTGCAAACATAGACCGAACCACTGCTCGGTAATCCGTGAGCGAGTTAATCACGGTCGCGTGCTGTAAAATGCGAGTCGCATAGGGATGGGTGTCCGTCATGGCTCTGCAACCGTAGGAATGGGGGTGTGGGATCCAGAGGGACGTTTTTCATAGACCATGTCACACATGCGCGCCTATACGTAGCTCTACGGGTGTAGTCCGTGATACGTACTATTCTGATTGGTTAGTCCAAAAAAGAGAGCAACAACAACTAAGATTACAGGTCAATCCTTTTATTAGCCCCCCATCACAGCACATCCACGCTGGAGGAACCAGTAGGAAACATGATAGGAATGCATGTACTGACCTGTCTGTGGGGTTTTCCCCCAAAATTTCGCTGACGTCCGTGTCTTTTCGGTGACGTCCGTGTCTTTTCGGTGACGTCCGTGTCTTTTCGGTGACGTCCGTCATCCGGGTATGTATGAGGGTGTTCAGGGGGCGACTGTATGTGGCGAGTTGACTGTGGGTGTTTTTTTCGGTGACGTCCGCGCCTGCATCCGGGTACTTCTATGTAGGTGTATAAAAGTGGGAATTTTTAGGGCATTGCTGCATTCATTGGCCTGCTTGACCTGACCATCCTGAGCCTGCCTGACCAGCCTGAGCCTATCTGACGAGAGGAGCTACTTGGCTGAACCTCCCCAGCCTATCTCACCATAGCAGGTACTTGCCTGACCAGCCTGAGCCAACAGTCATGGAGTCACCTCACCGAGCTAAGCTTCTACAGCACCATATTCGCCTCGTTGATCAGATGCAGCATGTGGCCGATATATGTGATCTGCCCATGGTGGAAAACACAATCACTAAACACATGGGGGTAGATATCATGGCGGAGAAGACCTATTTGGCACGAAACAGCACCAAGATGTTCACTTGCACAACTTGCCAGAAGCAGTTTACTCGCCCAGAAGATTTGCGACGGCACGAGTCCTCCATCCACAACGGCGCACGGTATACTTGTATAACCTGCGCACGGTCATTTAATCGGGAGGATCCTTTACTGCGCCACGTACGCTCATTCCACGAAGGCGCGACGAAACAATGTAATGAATGTGGTCAACTCTTCAAACGACCCAGTCAGTTAAGACTGCATCAGCGTTTGATTCATGCCCCGTCTCTACGGTTTGGGTGACAACTTCCCACTAAAGTGGCACCCAGGAGGGTGAGACCCAGTGATGATGAGCCCGGGGAGACGAATGCCACTGGTGATGCGATCACAGAGAGCCCGCCTGTACCCACAGTTCAGAAGAGCCTAGATATCCAGCCAGTCCGTAGCATTATTGTTGCTAGTCATACGACTGACGACATCGAACATTTTCTGGAAGATGCAGTGGATGTTCCTAGCGATCTGTTACAGGACGCCCATCCAGTGAGTGACATCTATCGGCGCCAATGGCCCATGAAACGGCACGTTTTCCACCGTGATCGCCCTATTCCAGATATCTACAATTCACCGACCTCACCCTTCTACGCAGCTACGTGAAGCCATATTCAATGACCAAGCTACGGTCTTCAAATTGAATGTCGCTTTCGGGTACATCTTACGTCACAAAGAGACGGACCAGTTACGGTATTATTATGCCAGTAATAACAGCCATGTGTTTGACCAGCCGTTCACCATCATTAACCGGGCGTCGCTAGAGACGATGCTGGAGAAACTGGACACCGTGGATCCCTTGAGATGGGCACATCGTCAACGCCCCAACACACAATGGGTCGTAGAGAGGGTCACCAATGTTACGTTCTTCGTTACCAAGCTGATCGACCACACCCATCGGCTGAATGCGTCACCCTTGCACTGATCAATAGCATAACATGCCGTATATACTCTCTGTGTCTACATGCTGATCGTTGACTTGAGCTCAGTAAACATTAAATGTGACGGTGCGTTAAATAATAAAACATGGTGTTTGATATTTCAATTTGTTTTGCTGTGAACATACTAAACATACCCAGGGCGGCTCCCCCAGTCTGGGTATGATGTAACATTAGGGATAATAAACTGTATAAACATTGCTGAACTTGTTGCTATTCACGACAACCGCTTCCGCTATACTTGGATGAAATATATACCCCGATGTGATATATTGCCCTTGCACACTTCCGAAACTTCCCTTTAACCCGCGCGCGTGCTCGCCCGGATCACCCGCGCGCGCTGCGACCGGGCCGGGCCGGGGGAAACCCGGATGTTGAAAATCCGGACCCTACGTCTAAGGAAACATTGGAACATTCTGGGTTCGGAGGTAGTTTTAGTGAAACCCGGAAGTGACGTCTGTGCGCAGAACCCACATCACCCAACCACAACCACGGACCCATAGGGGTTGGTCAAACACACTGCCACGCACCCGCAAAATGCCTGCTTTCTATACTACGGCCAGACTGCGCATGCGCAGACTCTTGAAAATGGACGAACCATCAGTCCAGTCGGATGCTCCTCCACGAGAGCTTCAAAATAAGACCTCAGACGACTCCATCGGACCACTAGTCTATTTCCATAGTCTTGGTCTACTGCGCATGCGCAGAATGATGTCAGCGTTATGTCACATGCACCCAGTCGGATGCTGCTTCACGAATGCCTCACATTGATACCTCACTCGACCCCATCGGACCATTAGGGGCTCCCCTAGACCCCAACACGTCTATTTCCATACCCTTTTCCCACAATTCCCTGTCTGCCCATGCGCAGAATGTGGACAACGACCGAGACGCTAGTCCAGGCGGATGCCCCCTCACATAGGCTTCACATTGATACCTCATACGACTCCATCGGACCAATAGTGACCCACCTAGACCCCAAAATGTCTATTTCCATACCCTTGGTCTACCGCGCATGCGCAGAATGCCGATATTTTAACCCCACACCCACCCCATCACATTGATACCTCATACGATCCAATCGGTACACTAGGGACCCCTCTCGCCCCTGAAGATTGTCGGAGAATGCCGGAGAATTTGGGACTACTTTCTGTACGCGGAGGCAGACCGCATCACCACCAGACCGCATCACCGCGGAGGAATACACACGCCCGATTCACGCAGACCGCAAGTGACGTCATACATGACTCCTGCGCACACCGCCACAAAATCTCATACCTGCGCACACCACTCATGCGCACACCACTTTCTCGCGCATGCGCACTGAGGCCAATGAGGCTCGAAATGCGCAATATATACTACTTAGTTTGTATATTGTATTTTTACTTTGAAATTTTTGAATGAGAGAAAGTCGCTGTCTGTTGTTAGTAGATCATTTAAGCCTAGAAATGTTGCTCCATGCGAGTACCATTCGCCTATCTCGCGCCAATCGTTTTGTCGAGCAAAGTCATAAATGAGTAGGTTATTTATCTGCTTCTCTTTGAATTCTTCTTTAATACAATTGAGCCATGGATAAGCTACTTCTCGCCAAAAGTGATATTCTGCAAGAGCGAGGGGAACTAGATCACACACTTTATGGCCAATATGGCGAAAAATGGACTCCATCAATTCACTGTAAAAATGTGACAATTCTGAGGATTGTTTGATCCACTTTACTTTTAGATAGGCAGCAAAGGAAGGAATGTGAGGTAAAACTAGTACACCTTCTTTTCTACATATGATTGATTTTCTTTTGATTATGTCGGGATGAGTGAGTTAGTGAATACGGTTTAACGTCGCTTTCAACATTTTTCAGCTATATCACGACGGGGAAACAGAGCAGATCTAATGCTGCCATTTTATAGTGCTGTCCAACCGAAATATCATGCCGTAGGCAGACATGACACCCCACTCAGTCACACTATACTGACACCGAGCGAATCAGTCCTTGTTCTATCCTCTTAATGCTGAGCGTAAGCGAGGAAGCAACAAGTTCCATTTTTCAAGTCTTTGATACGACCCGGCCTGGGATCGAAACCAGTACCTACCGCTTACGAGACCGACGCTCTACCATTATGCCACCGCAGTGCGGTTGATTATGTCGGGACCCCCACTCCACAGCAAGTTGCAGAACGATTTTTCTATTTTCTCAAAACTTGTAGCAGTCGGGTGTAACCTCAAGACTCTGTGACTATTACACAGACACATCAAGACTCTATGTCACCGTTACACAGACACATCAAGACTCTATGTCACCGTTACACAGACACCTCAAGACTCTATGTCACCGTTACACAGACACCTCAAGACTCTGTGACTATTACACACACAAGACTCCATGTCACCGTTACACACACACCTCAAGACTCTATGTCACCGTTACACAGACATCTCAAGACACAGTGTCACCGTTACACAGACACCTCAAGACTCTATGCCACCGTTACACAGACACCTCAAGACACAGTGTCACCGTTACACAGAAACCTCAAGACACAGTGTCACCGTTACACAGAAACCTCAAGACACAGTGTCACCGTTACACAGAAACCTCAAGACACAGTGTCACCGTTACACAGAAACCTCAAGACACAGTGTCACCGTTACACAGAAACCTCAAGACACAGTGTCACCGTTACACAGACACCTGATAACTATGTCAACGTTACACAGACACCTCAAAACTCTATGTTACTGTTTCACAGACACCTCATGACTATGTCACCGTTAGTCAGACACGTCATGCCTCTGTGTCACTCACGATTCGGTCACCGTTACACAGACACCCCATGACTCCATATCACTGTTACACAGACACCCGTGTCTGTATCACATTTACACAGATATCTCCTGACTCTATGTCATTATTAATCGTACACC
Source organism: Hanleya hanleyi (assembly GCA_036873755.1). Lineage (NCBI taxonomy): Eukaryota > Metazoa > Mollusca > Polyplacophora > Lepidopleurida > Hanleyidae > Hanleya > Hanleya hanleyi. Next base: position 57,108 of record JAVTVY010019129.1, read on the forward strand.
TCGTGTCTATGTCAACGTTACACAAAGTTCACATGACTGTGTCATTATTGCCGTTACACAAACTCCTCATGATTTTGTCACCATTACACAGACATTTCATGACTGTATGTCGTTGTTACTCAAATACGTCACGACTCTATGTCACGGTTACACAGACGCCTCGAGACCGTGTCTCTGTTACACAGACACCCCACAACTCGATGTCATCGCTACACAGACACCTCATAGCTTTATGTCACCGTTACACAGACACGTCAAGACTCAATGTCACCGTTACACAGACACCTCACGAAACTATGCCACCGCTACACAGATATCTCATGACTGTTTCCTTTACACAAAAACCGCTATATCTATAAACTATCTAAAAACTATATCGCCGTTAAACAGGACTCTTATGTCAATATTAAAGGATGTGCTAACGCAGTGTTGTATCAGTATTAGAATGTTTGGATAGAATAACGAAGGGTTAGTTGTATCAGTGTTAGTCAGAATGTGATAGGTTAGAAAAATGGAGTGTTATGTCAGTGCTGGATCAATGATGAGCAGAATGTTGTGGGTTAGAACAACTGAGTATTATGTCAATGTTATTTCAGTGTTAGTCAAAATGTTACAAGTTAGAACGATGGAGTGTTAGGTCAGTGTTGATTTAGTGTTAGGCAAACTGTTATAGGTTAGAACAATCGAGTGTTACGTCTGTGTTGTATCAGTGTCAGTCGGAATGTTATAGGTTAGAACAATCGAGTGTTATGTCTGTGTTGTATCAGTGTTAGTCAGAATGTTGTGGTTAGAACAATGGAGAGTTATGTCAGTGTGACATCAGTGTTAGGCAGAATGTTATAGGTTAGAACAATGAATTGTTATGTCAGTGTTGTATCAGCGTTAATCAGAATGTTTTGGGTTCGAACAATGGATTGTTATGTCAGTGTTGTATCAGTGTTAGTCAGAATGTTATAGATTAGAACAATGGATTGTTATGTCAGTGTTGTATCAGTGTTAGTCAGAATGTTACAAGCTAGAACAATGGAGTGTGATGTTGGTGTTGTATCAGTGTTAGTCAGAATGTTATGGGTTAGAACAACGGAGAGTTATGTCGGTGTTGTATCAGTGATGGGCAGAATGTTGTGGTTAGAACAATGGAGAGTTATGTCAGTGTTGTATCAGTGTTAGTCAGAATGTTATAGATTAGAACAATCGAGTGTTATGTCTGTGTTGTATCAGTGTTAGAATGTTATAGGTTAGAACAATGGACTGTTCGGTCAGTGTTGTATCAGTGTTAGTCAGAATGTTGTAGGTTAGAACGATGGAGTGTTAGGCCAGTGTTGTATCAGTGTTAGGCAGAATGTTGTGGGTTAGAACAATCCATTGTTATGTCAGTGTTGATTCAGTGTAAGGCAGGATGTTATAGATTAGAATAATGAAGTGTTAGGTCAGCGTTGTATCATTATTAGTCAGAATGTTATAGATTAGAACAATCGAGTGTGATGTTGGTGTTGTATCAGTGTTATTCAGAATGTTGTAGGTTGGAACAATTGAGTGTTATGTCAGTGTTGTATCAGAGTTAGTCAGAATGTTTTAGGTTAGGAAAATGGAGGGTTATGTTACTGTTGTATCAGTGAAAGGCAGAATGTTATAGGTTATAACAATGGAGTGGTACGTCAGCATTGTATCAGTGTTAGGCAGAATGTTATTGGTTAGAATAATGAACTGTTATGTCAGTGTGACATCAGTGTCAGGCAGAATGTTTTAGGTTAGAACAATGGGGTATTATGTCAGTGTTGTATCAGTGTTAGTCAGAATGTTATGGTTAGAACAATGAACTGTTATGTCAGTGTGACATCAGTGTCAGGCAGAATGTTTTAGGTTAGAACAATGGAGTGTTATGTGAGTGTTGTATCAGTGTTAGTCAGAATGTTATAGGTTAGAACTATGGGGTGTTATGACAGTGTTGTATCAGTGTTAGGCAGAATGTTATTGGTTAGAACAATGAAGTGTTATGTCAGTGTGACATCAGTGTCAGGCAGAATGTTCTAGGTTAGAAAATGGGGTGTTATGTTAGTATTGTATCGATGAAAGGCAGAATGTTATAGGTTAGTACAATGGAATGTTGCGTCAGTGTTGTATCAGTATTTGGCAGAATATTGTGGGTTAGAACAATGGATTGTTATGTTAGTGTTATATCAGTGTTAGAATGTTGTGGGTTAGAGCAATGGAGTGTTATGTCAGTGTCGTATCAGTGTTATTCAGTATGTTAAAGGTTAGAATGATGATGTGTTTTTTCAGTGTTCGGCAGAATGCTATAGGTTAGACCAATGGATTGTTATGTCTGTATTAATTCAGTGTTAGGCAGAATGTTATAGGTTAGAATAATGGAGTGTTAGGTCAGTGTTGTATCAGTGTTAGTCAGAATGTTATGGTTAGATCAATGGAGTGTTATGTCAGTGTTGTATCAGTGTTAGTCAGAATGTTATGGTTAGAACAATGGAGTGTTATGTCAGTGTTGTATCAGTGTTAGTCAGAATGTTATGGTTAGAACAATGGAGTGTTATGTCAGTGTTGTATCATTGTTAGTCAGAATGTTATGGTTAGAACAATGGAGTGTTATGTCAGTGTTGTATCAGTGTTAGTCAGAATGTTATGGTTAGAACAATGGAGTGTTATGTCAGTGTTGTATCATTGTTAGTCAGAATGTTATGGTTAGATCAATGGAGTGTTATGTCAGTGTTGTATCAGTGTTAGTCAGAATGTTATGGTTAGATCAATGGAGTGTTATGTCAGTGTTGTATCAGTGTTAGTCAGAATGTTATGGTTAGAACAATGGAGTGCTAGGTCAGTGTTGTATCATTGTTAGTCAGAATGTTATAGGTTAGAACAATGGAGTGTTATGTCAGTGTTGTATCAGTGTTAGTCAGAATGTTATGGTTAGAACAACGGAGTGTTATGTCAGTGTTGTATCAGTGTTATTCAGTATGTTAAAGGTTAGAATGATGTAGTGCTATGTGAGCGTTTTATCAGTGTTAGGCAGAATGTTGTGGGTATAGAGCAATGGGGCGTTATGTCGGTGTTGTATCAGTGATGGATAGAATGCTGTGGTTAGGACAATGGAGAGTTATGTCGGTGTTGTATCAGTGTTAGTCAGAATGTTATAGATTAGAACAATCGAGTGTGATGTTGGTGTTGTATCAGCGTTATTCAGAATGTTGTAGGTTGGGACAATGGAGTGTTATGTCTGTGTTCTATCAGTGTTAGGAAGAATGCTACGGGTTAGAACAATGGAGAGTTATGTCAGTGCTGTATCACTGTTAGTCAGAATGTTATAGATTAGAACAATCGAGTGTGATGTTGGTGTTGTATCAACGTTATTCAGAATGTTGTAGGTTGGAACAATGGAGTGTTATGTCTGTGTTGTATCAGTGTTAGGCAGAATGCTACGGGTTAGAACAATGGATAGTTATGTCGGTGTTGTATCAGTGTTAAGCAGAATGTTGTAGGTTAGAACAATCGAATGTTATATCAGTGTTGTATCAGTGTTAAGCAGAATGTTGTAGGTTAGAACAATCGAGAGTTATGTCTGTGTTGTATCAGTGTTAAGCAGAATGCTGTAGGTTAGAACAATCGAATGTTATATCAGTGTTGTATCAGTGTTAAGCAGAATGTTGTAGGTTAGAACAATCGAATGTTATATCAGTGTTGCATCAGTGTTAAGCAGAATGTTGTAGGTTAGAACAATCGAATGTTATATCAGTGTTGTATCAGTGTTAAGCAGAATGTTGTAGGTTAGAACAATCGAATGTTATATCAGTGTTGTATCAGTGTTAAGCAGAATGTTGTAGGTTAGAACAATCGAGTGTTATGTCTGTGTTGTATCAGTGTTAAGCAAAATGTTGTAGGTTAGAACAATCGAATGTTATATCAGTGTTGTATCAGTGTTAAGCAGAATGTTGAAGGTTAGAACAATCGAATGTTATGTCTGTGTTGTATCAGTGTTAAGCAGAATGTTGTAGGTTAGAACAATCGAATGTTATATCAGTGTTGTATCAGTGTTAAGCAAAATGTTGTAGGTTAGAACAATCGAGTGTTATGTCTGTGTTTTATCAGTGTTAAGCAGAATGTTGTAGGTTAGAACAATCGAATGTTATGTCTGTGTTGTATCAGTGTTAAGCAGAATGTTGTAGGTTAGAACAATCGAATGTTATGTCTGTGTTGTATCAGTGTTAAGCAGAATGTTGTAGGTTAGAACAATCGAATGTTATATCAGTGTTGTATCAGTGTTAAGCAGAATGTTGAAGGTTAGAACAATCGAATGTTATATCAGTGTTGTATCAGTGTTAAGCAGAATGTTGTAGGTTAGAACAATCGAATGTTATGTCTGTGTTGTATCAGTGTTAAGCAGAATGTTGTAGGTTAGAACAATCGAATGTTATGTCTGTGTTGTATCAGTGTTAAGCAGAATGTTGTAGGTTAGAACAATCGAATGTTATATCAGTGTTGTATCAGTGTTAAGCAAAATGTTGTAGGTTAGAACAATCGAGTGTTATGTCTGTGTTGTATCAGTGTTAAGCAGAATGTTGTAGGTTAGAACAATCGAATGTTATGTCTGTGTTGCATCAGTGTTAAGCAGAATGTTGTAGGTTAGAACAATCGAATGTTATGTCTGTGTTGTATCAGTGTTAAGCAGAATGTTGTAGGTTAGAACAATCGAATGTTATGTCTGTGTTGTATCAGTGTTAAGCAGAATGTTGTAGGTTAGAACAATCGAATGTTATGTCTGTGTTGTATCAGTGTTAAGCAGAATGTTGAAGGTTAGAACAATCGAATGTTATGTCAGTGTTGTATCAGTGTTAAGCAGAATGTTGTAGGTTAGAACAATTTAGGTAATTCAGCTGCCGACAATTGCCGACTAATAACGACTGCAAGCCGATCGGCGCACAGTGGAAAAATTGGATTCTGTATTGCGCAGATTTCACATCCTACGTCACATGAAGCGTTATAGGCAGGCTGGTAATGCCATTGCAGTCTACATAGTCTAAGTGATCCTTACATACTTCTAGTTTTCATGAACTTCTGGTGTTAGTCAGAATGTTATAGGTTAGAACAATGGAGTGTATGTCAGTGTTGGATGTGTGTTAGGCAAAATGTTGTGGGTTAGAACAATGTAAGTCAAAATGTTATACATATGTGCAGTTAAAGAGAACAAGACTGAATCCATTTTTGGAGTGCTGTGACCTTGACCTTTGACTGATTGTCCTGAATTTCATTGTGTTGGAATCACTTTGACAACACACAGGTGGACTTTCAAGATGTTTTGGCACATCAGATCTGAAGGCACAATCAATGTACATGTATATACAGTAGCCTCAGTATTTAAGGCACCTCAATATAACGCTGATTCTGATATAAGGCGGGTGCTATGTTGTCCCCCTAGCTAATAAATGCATATCATTTCAACCCTTTTATAAGGCTGAAAATCTATAAGGTGGTTCAAATCTGGTCCCCCAATAACAGCGTTATAGTGAGGTCACTGTATGTAGATTCAGTTTGGATTTAGAATGCATCACATCATCATGTAGCCTTAACACGGTGGGAGGGGAAACAACCCTCTGAGAGAGGAAAGTGCATTCTGGGATGGATGTAACTACGATGTTGCGAGGAAAATGTCAGCTACCGGTGACCAAGGTGAGAAATGATCGCGTGTATTATGATTATTACGGGCGATAATCTTGCCCGATATTTTGCGTTGAAGGCCCATACCAATATAGATTCGGGATACACTTTCATACAATGTATTTCATAATGCATATGACCAAGAGAACGTGTACAACTCGGGCACTACATTTGCCAGAGCGAATCAAACGTGCCATACTGGACAGCAAAATAGTGATTTATAGAAACTGAGATCACCGAGAGTTTTAGTTTTCAGGCATATGAAATATATCGATGGTGTAATCATATGCAGAACGTTGTTCAATAGTGGCCTATGTGATTAAACGCTCATTCATGGGTTTAAATATTCGGCGAATGTAACCCGTTTGCAGGGAGGTTCGCACTATGAATGTAGGCGATTGTAACGCCGATGTCAAGAGTAACAGTCACTTTCGAGAACACTGCTTCGTCGCCTCTCGGTGAATGTTTTTTATGTGAATGGCCAACCAATGAGACCATAAACGTGATGTAAATATATTAAAGAATCATACGTGAGATGACAGGCTGTATGGGATCATATTTTGTGGAATGATCGCTTTCTGAGAGTGAGTTCTGTGGGATGCATTCCAGAAGATTCCAGTTTCTGAGTGTGTATCACTTGCTCTATATTTTTAGTACCATGTGAGTTACTGGTATCCCACTGTCATGTAGAAAAAATCTTCTACCATGTATTTTCGAGAGAATAAGTCCTGCAAAAAGACCATTTCTTATTCCAGGAACACGCGCTGTCAGGAAGAGAAAATATAGCTTGACACTGAATAGGGTGAAACGGCGGAGAAGAAACACTGGAGAACCTGATAGGATGATAATAGCATCGTGCAAATTTTGCAATAAAATTTGTCCAATTGAATAACTCAAAAAACATATTAAACACCGACACCTTCTGATTTGTACATGCTATATTCTAGATCTGAATACTAAGTTCACCGCTATGTTATTTGGGTTCGACGCGGTAGCTTAGATATGATAGCCGCCGCCTTGCTACGGTAGGAGCCAGTTTCAATGGAAGTCTGTAATCAATTCCCGGTTTACCAAGACATAAAACTGCTATGCCAATACTTTTTGCCCCTTCCGCTTCGAATACCACCTTCTTTCGCGCTATATATGGCCCATAATATTAGTTAGACACCATTTCTAATCATCACATATGCTCAGTGTTTGGGACGTTTTCTTAAATTCGCTCGCTGGTGGGATTTTGTTGGAGTGAAAAGGAGTCGTCCTGTCCATGTTGCAGCAGACAGCTGCGTTTGTGGATATCTGGTGGAGGTTCGAATTTCGGAAGAGGGTGAGGTACCAGTCTGTGCTTTTCCGAGAGGGCGAGTCCATATTTGTTGAAAACGGCTACCGGGCCTATGAGATCGTGAGTAGAAGTGGTGTCTAACTAATATTATGGGCGATATATAGCGCGAAGGAAGGTGGTATTTGAAGCGGAAGGGGACAAAGAATGATCGCAGTTTTATGTCTTGGTAAGCCGCGAATTGATTACAGGCTTCGATTGAAACTAGGTCCTACCGTTGCAAGGTGGCGGCTATCATATCTAAGCTATCGCGTCCAACTCAAATAACATAGCGGTGAACTTAGACAATTAGTTCTAGCTATATTCCAGTGTGCTAGAAATCAAGTTGCCCAAAGTAATGTGCCAGTGACCCGTGTGACGGTCAGTTGGGTAAAAACGACTCGTAGTAAAACGAGGTGAATGTTAACGGAGTGCAGCTTCTTATTCAGAATATACCAGTCTGTTGTAAGGCCCGACGCCGACGAAGACGAAGCATAGGTCAAAGTGACTTTGTACAGCGACGAACAGTAGTGGGGGAAATGGTCCCTGAAACGTTGAGGAATCAGGGTAGAGGATGGGTCTTGGGGATCAGTTAGTGATGAGGGAGTAGATAGCTGCCATTCGCCATATTTTCAGCATATTTCTTGTACACGCACTCTAGCTGTGTTTTTCTTGACTGACGTCCAGTTGTTCCACAACTAAACATTCTTTGAAATTTCCCATATAATGCTTGAAGAGAGTTATACACTCTAGAACTTTATTCTAGTCTCTCCTTCATTTTTAGCTCATCTGGGCCGAAGGCCCGATGGGCTAATGCCATGGCCTGATTGTCCGTCGTCCGTCGTTAGTCGTGCGTCGTCCGTAAACATCTTCTCTGAAACCACTTGACCGATTAAGCTGAAACTTGGCATGCATGTTTCCCCCAATGAGTACACCAGAATGTGTTTATGCGGTGTCGATATGATTTTGAATTTGGCTGCATGGCGGTCATGCATCTTGAACTTGCCAGTGAAATCTTGTCATTATTTTTCGGTAACTACTTCACGGATCTTTCTCAAATTGGTACACCGATTCCCCTTTGGGTCTAGTTGTCCAGCATGTGTACTTTAGTTCAATTTGAATATTCAATATGACCACCAGGCGGCCAACTTGGATTTCCCCATGAAACATTGTTATCGTGATTTCTCAGGAAGTACTACATGGATCTTTCTCAAATTTGGTACGCAGGTTCCCCTTGGATTCTAGTTGTACAAGATACCTTTTTCGGTCCGATTCGACAATCCAATATGGCCACTAGGTGGCCATCTTGGATATTCCCATGAAAATTTGTTATCACGATTTCTCAGGAACCAATGGATCTTTCTCAAATTTGGTACACAGGTTCCACTTGGGGTCTGTTTGCGCAAGATACCTCTTGTGGTCCGATTCAAAAATCCAATATGGTCACCAGGCGGCCATCTTGGATTTCCCCATGAAACACTGTTATCGTGATTTCTCAGGAAGTACTGCATGGATCTTTCTCAAATTTGGTACACAGGTTCTCCTTGGGGTCTAGGTGTGCAAGATTCCTTCTCTGATTCGAAAATCCAATACGGCCATCAGGCGACCATCTTGGATTTCCCTATGAAACTTTGTTATCGTGATTTCTCAGGAAGTACTGCATGGATCTTCCTCAAATTTGGTACACAGGTTTCCCTGGGGTCTAGTTGCGCAAGATACCTTTTGTGATTTGATTCGAGAGTCCAATATGGCCACCAGGTGGCCATCTTGAATTTTCCCATGAAACTTTGTTATCGTGATTTCTCAGGAACTACTAATTGATCTTTCTCAAATTTGATACACCGGTTCCCCTCGAGGTCTAGTTGTGCAAGATGCCTTTTCTGGTCCGATTCGAAAATCCAATATGGCCACCAGGCAGCCATCTTGAATTTCCCAATGAAATTTTATCATCGTGAATTCTCAGGAAATTACTGCATGGATCTTTGTCAAATTGGGTACGCAGGTTCCCCTTGTGGTCCAGTTGTGCAAGATACATTTTTTGGTCCATTTCGAAAATCCAATATGGCCGCATCTTGAATTTCCCATGAAACTTCATCATGAAATCTCAGGAAATTACTGCATGGATCATTTAGTGTTCAGGGGGGCAACACAAGTTAGAAACTCATCTGTTGCAGTTCTTTAGTAAAAATTTCTTGCAGCTACTTTCGCCAGTTACAGCCAGATGAGCTACAGTGCCGTGGCACTATCTTTTGAAACTTTCTACAGGCTTATGGAAGATAATCGTGCCCTAGAAAAGTTTGGGACCGAAAACCCCTCAACACATGACAATATCCTCGGATGACGCCAGTACATCTCTAGGCCTACCCGAACCCCCAGAAAATACCGTAGAAAGCGTGCCAGTAATCAAACCGTATGCCCCACAAGAGACACTGGGTAAAAAAAACAACCAAAAAAACTTTGTTTTGTCAGCATGGGAACTGGAACGAATATTATAAACAAAATTTGACAGTTTTGTCCGACGTGTGTGAGAGGTTGTCTATGGCTGGCATGCTTCATGACTTTTCGTCTTTTTAATGAAAATGATGTCCAATAGTGCGCGAAGGTAAAGGTAAGTGCGCGGTAATTATGTTTGTAAATCACCATAGAAAAGTATGCGTTGTCGGCATAGCGATGAGGGAATTGAGACGCTATGAATCTTTAACTACGTCACAGTGTCAGTGTTGGGGAAAGCCGACCAGACCCTTCCTCTCACAGAGGGCGTAACGCTCCTCTCTACATGGGCGTCCTGGGTCAGATCGAGTTTCTGTCAGAAATTAGTGTGATATCTCTCACAAGATGATCTGCCATTAATCTGCAGGGATATCTGCATCACCTGCTGCGTTATAACAGCTGATTTCATTCAGTTCTTGCGCTAATTTCAACTCCGAGCACATGTACTGTACGTTTCTGATGGCCATCGGGAAATTGTACACACTCCTACGGGATCACGAAAACAGTAGGAGACATGAAATGTACATTAAAGCAATCCTTGAGGTGTGTATTATTCAATAGGATATATTTGCAGGAACATCGGGAAACGACAACTGTCAAAACTTCAAAAGACCTCCAGTTGTCATGTTCCATTACCTGCTTCGTTCGCCTCAACCTCTCCGGGACGTGGTTACATTGTATCCCAGAATGCACTTTCCTCTCTCAGAGGGTTGTTTGCCCTCCCACTGTGCTTAAGGATAGCTGTCGCCCCGTGACAATTTGTCGTCTGTATCAATAAATATACAAGATAACCATAATAATATATTTTATGAAAGCGTACATCGTAGGGATTCCAACTATATGATTTGTGTAAGAGACGCGACTACTGTGTAGAAAATATGCCAATTTTAAAAAATTAAAATGAAAACAATACCGTCCATTTTTCAATTGAAATTTCATGAAAACTGTTGGTCTTGTTTCAACTTTGATGGTATACCTTGATAGGAGACAATTCGAACTAGTAAACATTATCTCTTTTTTTAAAAATTTTGCCTGGTTTTGTTTTTACAGTTATTTTACTGAAATAAATTGAAAACCCCGTACTATTTTACGGTCGTTTGTCTTAAAAGTTGATTAATTAAAAAAATAATCCGAACTTACAAGTGAGATAAAGTTTACTAGATCACCTTATAAGTAACAAGCATGCCAAATTTCAAAAGCGCAACATGGATACTTTTCGAGAAATAAACGTTTAAATCTCGGATTTTATACAAAAATGAAAGGCTAGAAATCGGGCAAAATGTGTCCAGCTATACATCTGATGAATTAATCCAAACTTTTTGCTTGAATTCTATTGTCAAATACATTTCTAATCTGTCTAATGGGACCTACTCGAATTCCTGTTTATTCTGGATAACTATTACACAAAGTTTTTTTCATCAAGGCGGTTTAAAGTCCAATTTAAACTTTAAAAACTTGCTAAAACTTGTTCAGCTGAGAATTGTCCACACCTGTGTAGATCACTTCACGGCGGGTGTCTGAGTGAAGTGTCACTGTTATAATTAGAAACAAAAATACGGATGTTTGCATGGTTTTGATCAGAAGGGGATAGATTAATGTAAATAAGTAGGACTAGCAAATAATTAGCTTACCATAATACTGCGAAAATGAGTTTGGAAAGGGAAATTTAACAGACAAAAATAATAGTAGTCAAGCCCAAGAAATTTAACAGACAAAAATAATAGTAGTCAAGCCCAAGCTGTTTAATTGTTCCAGTGCCTCGGAAACTAAATTTTTAATTTTAATATTGAAGCACTTCTATTTATAATTTTGATTTCATTTTTCACCAAATGTTAGAGGAAATAGTGAATATTTGAATGAAGAAATAATAAAAGACCAATTTTGACCCTCTGAGGGGACAGCTATCCTTAACCCAATCAGTTTCGATGTTACAATATACTTCTATGTCTTAGTATAATTCGGATTGTGCGATAGTATATAATTGTTAAAAGCCCAGTCTGTTCGATGGTTGTCGGTTTCGCGAATGATTCCTTCTAAGATTCAGTTTACTACTGAACAGAACAGGACTAGTTCCATATGTCGCACTCACTGTTTTTAGTGGATTGCTCACCGTATCGTTGGTAGAATCTTCTTCTGTCACAGGGCCACCCTGTGCTGTTACAAGATTCGGGTGAAATTATGACCGAGATAGGGATTTGTAGAACTGGTATCTCATCTTCAAACTTTGCTTTGTTCAATAAGAAATTGGTCAGTCTGTACATGTCTGAGATTTGTCAGACGTCACCTGTCCAAGTTTCTGTACAATTGTGCAAGGTAAGCACTTCCGTAAGTTTTAACGAAAACGTTTCTACCTACTTCTAGTGCGTGTTCCTCATCATTATGTTTCTTTTCTATCTGATCAGCAAGATTTGGTTTCACTTAATCCTCTTATGGTGCCTATGCCCTCGCTAAGACTGGATATTCTCTAAATATATTAGGGTGGACCCCATTCTTTTTCTGCACATGGAAGATTGTTGACTAGTCAGGGTGATGCTTGTTAACAAATTTCTACACTGTCACCAAAAATTTGTACACTAGCTTATTAAACACGTAAAAGCGTTCATCTCTGACTAATTTTAGCGGTTGCTGGAATAAGTTGAAATAATGTTGTGGAATTAATCAACTGGTCCATTTTGAACAATAATGAAAAGAAAAGGGTACCAAAAACTCCTCAACGCTAAGTATCTCAACAATTGAAATATGGGGTTGCACGGCACTGAACACTAACGCTCATATTGACGTCCAAATCAGAACACAATATCGTGTTAAAAACTGAACACTCCCGTTCATATCCGAACACTAGAGAACATATATGAACACGCGTACTTAAAAATGATCATCGTGTTTGAATACCAATGTTCACAACTGAACACATATTCTGTAACACTTTTGGAGCACTAGCGTCCGCATGAACATGTAAAAGTGTTCAATTATGCGTAAAAGTGTTCAAAAGTACACACTTCAGAATGAACACTAATTTTTCAGACTTCCAATATTCAGCACTGGTCGATATTGTGGACAACCTATTTCGTTTTGTTTATTGAGGACGATCTAGTTGATGAGCTTGATAACACTTCAGTGACATATTTTAAGTAAATCTCTTTTCATTCTAGTTTTCGTACTTGAACACTTTTACATGTTTAAAGGTGTTACAAATTAGTGTGCAGTTCAGTATTCAGGATATGCACACTTTTATTGACAGTGTACCTATCATACAGCGAGAATTTGTCATGCATTGATCCTTTGTATTGAACATCAACAAAACCGTCCAGTATATACGAGCAATGATATATGACGAAATAGAGCCTTGTATTAGTAGAAATAAATACTTTAAATAAATAATTTGGAAAATTAAGGGGAATCTTGACATGGGCATTTTGACTAACCTTTCACGTATGTGGTATAGCGCAGAATAGTGATATTTCAGAAGGTCCTGCACGGGTCTAGGATTTGTTAGATCATGTTGCAAATGCGACGATTTGAATCAATGTCACAATAAAGTATTGCAGAAAACTGGTTGGACACATCCTCGCTAAAACCAGGGTTATCCATATAAGTTACAAGAGAAAACCATGGAACACATGGCGGGCGGGCGATAATTGATCAAGGAAAATTTGACGCTCAAAATACGAAAAAGTGTGATTGACTAATCAGATCGCTTGTTTTATGTGATTACGACATGACAATATCCATTCTCATTGATGCGAGGTTATGACTGGACATCTTGACGTCTTTGACGCAAAATGAAATCTTGACACTGTGAAGATGGTTTGACAAGGCTAATCGAGCGACCTCATTTTTTTTGTTGGATCGCTAGAGCTACAGTAGGGGCCTACTGGGTCCAGACCACTATTAAAATTTACATTGGCGGCAATGTTAAAAACTGTTAACGTAATTGCATCTCCTCGATTCATTAATTAAGTCTCGACTTCCATATTTCGGCCAGAAGTACTTTAATTCAAGTACTACAACCGGGCAGACTTCTTGATTTTGAGTTATGCGCGCTCCTACAAATGACGTCATAATTTTGGCATTTTTCTCTGCTTTCAGAAAGCAGTGCACAGGCACCCAGATAGTCCCTCTTAGCAACTCCTTATTAGGCCTGGAGTTAAAATCAAACCCACAGCGGAACCAAACACATACCACACTCCAATCACCTACCACTGGCCTTCAATTATTCCTCGCAACAGAGACTGGAAAAAATATTGAATACAATTCATTTCTCTGGCAGAGGTTGCCTAAAGGGTCTGGTACCTACTCTTCCTAGTGTATGTCTAATTCCGCTTAACACTTGGAAATTCAGTTGAAAGACAGAATACTGGTCCGTGACACCGATTTGACGAAAATAACATCATGATATCTTGTCAGCATCAGTTTAACGTGTTGCGAATTTGTACTGGTCTACACAATTACCAGCGACCTATCGCGGTGAAAAATTATGAACGAGAGAGAGAGAGAGAGAGAGAGAGAGAGAGAGAAAGAGAGAGAGAATTAAGGTTCAACGTCGCGTTCAGCATTCAGCAATATTAGTAGTATAGTCACAATATATAGATGTAAGTTTTGCCGGGCGAGATAACTCTTGGGGAAGTCACGGAGAGTTCCGACATGGTGCGCATTTCGTGGAGGTTTGTGGAGGTCAAGTGCACTACCAGGGTGGCGTCAAGTGGCGCCACCAGGGTGACATCACTTCCGGTTTCGTATTCTTCCGCGATGATGCGGTCTGGAGGTGATGCGGTCAAAAAAGCCTCCGCGGACAGAAAGTAGTCTCAATTACGTGGGGAGCCGGGGGAAATTCTCCGGCAATCTTCGGGACATTTTGGGGGCGAGAGGGACCTTCAGTGGACCGATTGGGTCGAGTGAGATGTCAAAGTGAAGCGCTCCTCCAGGGCGATCCAGTCATGGGTAGATGTATGTAAAATAAGGAGGTTAAATATAAAAAGCGGAACACGGACTTTACCCTACAAGTGAGTGAGTGAGTGAATAGGGTTTAACGTCGCTTTCAACATTTTTCAGCTATATCACGACGGGGAAGAGAAGGGAGGGGAGGGAGAGGGGCGAGGGTACCTACTTGTAACAGAGCACATCTAATGCTGCCATTTTATAGTGCTGAGAGAAAGAGAGAGAGAATTAAGGTTCAACGTCGCGTTCAGCATTCAGCAATATTAGTAGTATAGTCACAATATATAGATGTAAGTTTTGCCGGGCGAGATAACTCTTGGGGAAGTCACGGAGAGTTCCGACATGGTGCGCATTTCGTGGAGGTTTGTGGAGGTCAAGTGCACTACCAGGGTGGCGTCAAGTGGCGCCACCAGGGTGACATCACTTCCGGTTTCGTATTCTTCCGCGATGATGCGGTCTGGCGGTGATGCGGTCAAAAAAGCCTCCGCGGACAGAAAGTAGTCCCAATTACGTGGGGAGCCGGGGGAAATTCTCCGGCAATCTTCGGGACATTTTGGGGGCGAGAGGGACCTTCAGTGGACCGATTGGGTCGAGTGAGATGTCAAAGTGAAGCGCTCCTCCAGGGCGATCCAGTCATGGGTAGATGTATGTAAAATAAGGAGGTTAAATATAAAAAGCGGAACACGGACTTTACCCTACAAGTGAGTGAGTGAGTGAATAGGGTTTAACGTCGCTTTCAACATTTTTCAGCTATATCACGACGACGGGGAAGAGAAGGGAGGGGAGGGAGAGGGGCGAGGGTACCTACTTGTAACAGAGCACATCTAATGCTGCCATTTTATAGTGCTGTCCAACCGAAATATCATGCCGTAGGCAGACATGACACCCCGCTCATTCACATTACATTGACACCGAGTGAACCAGTCATTGTTCTATCCTCTTAATGCTGAGCGTAAGCGAGGAAAGTAGTATATAAAAGTTAAATTGAGTCGCATTGACCTACTTATTTGTTCCCCCCGGTGGCGGAGTGTGGCGGAACTTTTCGGGGGATTCCCCAGTGGGGGTTTCCCAATGACGATCACGTGATCAAGGCATGTCTAGACTTGTTCTGGGTTGTACAGTTCTGCCATACGGAGGATGGGTACTAGTATTTCAAATAAATTAATTAATTAATTAATTAATTTTAATTAATTACTTGTAAAATGGCGGTGTTTTTAGACGGCGCAAGGTAGCAAACGAGGCGGTGGGGACGTCATGGGGACAAAAAACCCTCACATTACCCTCAAAAAAACCTCTAAGCCATATAATAATAATAAACATAATCTGTAGGTGTTGTACCATGTTAATAGGATCAGTCTAGCATCTGTACCACCCTAGGGTCGAGTGTTTATTGTCCCGTGTATCTCCGCAAGAAAACAACAAACAAAATGGCGGCTCCAGGATGGTGCGGGGACGCCCTTTCCATATCATGGCGTCGACCGTAGCGCCATCTGCACACATTGACGCAAGGGAGATAACTCGTGTGGCCCAAGGATATGGAAATAGCCGTGTTGGAGCTAGGGGAGTGACTACTGGTCCAGTGGGGTCGAGTGAGGTATCAATGTGAAGCCTATGTGAGGGGGCGTGTAATGGGCTGGGTGTGGGGTTGAACTAGCGTCATTCTGCGCATGCGCGGTGGCCGAAGGGTATGAAACTAGCCGTTTTGGAGCTAGCGAAGCCAATAATGGTCCAATGGGGTCGAGTGAGGTATCAAAGTGAAGCTTATGTGAAGGGGCATCTGACTGGACTAGCGGCTTGGGCGTTGTCACCATTCTGCGCATGCGCGGTGGCCCAAGGGTATGGAAATAGCCGTGTTGGAACTAGGGGAGCCACAAATGGCCCAATGGGATCGAGTGAGGTATCAAAGTGAAGCATTCGTGAAGGGGCATCTGATGGGCTGGGTGTGGGGTTGAAGTATCGGCATTCTGCGCATGCGCGGTGGCCGAAGGGTATGGAAATAGCCGTGTTGGAGCTAGGGGAGTTACTACTGGTCCAGTGGGGTCGAGTGAGGTATCAATGTGAAGCCTATGTGAGGGGGCATCTGACTGGACTAGTGGGGTTGAAATAGCGGCATTCTGCGCATGCGCGGTGGCCCAAGGGTATGGAAATAGCCGTGTTGGAGCTAGGGGAGCCCCTGATGGTCCAATGGGATCGAGTGAGGTATTAAAGTGAAGCCTAGGTGAGGGAGCCTCTGATGGGCTGGGTGTGGGGTTGAAGTATCGGCATTCTGCGCATGCGCGGTGGCCGAAGGGTATGGAAATAGCCGTGTTGGAGCTAGGGGAGCCACAAATGGTCCAATGGGATCGAGTGAGGTATCAAAGTGAAGCATTCGTGAAGGGGTATCTAATGGGCTGGGTGTGGGGTTGGAATATCGGCATTCTGCGCATGCGCGGTGGTCAAAGGATATGAAACTAGCCGTTTTGGAGCTAGGGGAGCCTCTAATGGGCCAATGGGGTCGAGTGAGGTATCAAAGTGAAGCATTCGTGAAGGGGCATCTGATGGGTTGGGTGTGCGGTAGGAATATCATTCTGCGCATGCGCAGACGCAATGCGGAGCTCTCGTCCAATCAGAAGCGAGTATTTCAAATCCGTCACAGAGCTCTCAGCCAATCAGAAGCGAGTATTTTGACCCGGTGCATCATGGGCCATATCCAAGATGGCGGCACGTATGTTCAAGATGGCGGCACATCCGGTGTCGAAAACTGGCCATTTCTTCGGGATGTGGTCACCTAGTGTCGAAAACTGGACCCTGTATGGGTCCCGCTAGCGCCTTGACGCCATGATATAGACCGGAGAGAGAAAACAACAACAACAAGGATGACACATGAGGGAACAACAACAACAACAAGTTTTTTTTCATATAGTTTATTTTCCCCTTCCATCATAACATACCCACGCTGGGGGAGCCGCGTTGGGTATGTTTACAATTCAAGAAAGACTCTTGGCCAATCAGAGACCGCCATTTGCATCTGTCCTATTCGTTCCTGTCCGTTAGATGTATTCTTGTCCAATCAGAAGTCGCCATTTCAGAGAGTTCCTTCTTCGGTCATGTTCATTCTGAACCGTTTATTCTAATCATCGTCGGACAGGCCTGGATATTCTTCGGGCAGCATGTCCTGAAACAGTTGTTTGCGCATTCTGATCGCATTTTCCAGGGCCTCGGTGGGTGGTAGCCCCATAGCCTCTTCCAAGTGACGCTTGGTCTTCATGATGGACCTGTGCGTAGGGTCGCCTTTCATTTCAAGCGGTAGTAAGGTATACTGTTCATAGATCGCCATGGCTGTTTTCCTGATGCGGGAGCGCATTTGGGTGTACGTCTGTTGTAAATTATCCTCTCCGGCGTCCTCGATCGCTTCAGCGTGAGTATTGATAGCTGCTATCACAATACGATCCCAGAAGGTAGGTTCTGCCTCACTTTCCTGGGATGTAGGCTGACTCTCTGAGGTCAAGCTCTCCATATCAGTAGATATACTGTCAGCAATCTTGGATTCGGTATCAGTCGATGCACTCTCATCAATCTCTGTATCAGTATCTGCCTCAGCGGGCTCCTCGGCGTCTTCAGTCCCATGTATATTTTTCTGGTGTCGCATCATATCGTAATGTCTGGTGAACGTGCGTTCACACTCAGAACAAGTATAAGCCATGTTGACGGTTGAACGTCGACTATGCGTGTTTTGGGAATACGCTCGCTTTTATAGACAGTAACGGTCATCAACGCTTAGCTCAACGCTTCAACGCCCTGGTGAATTAGCTCAGAAGCTCTGATTTCATGGAATTGACATCAATTCATCGAAATGCAGTGACGCCCGTCAACGCCCGTCGTTACGCCTTAACGCTCGTCTCAACGCTTTAACACACTTTCTTAACGCTTTAACGACTTTTAATGATGCGTTCGAACAAATGTTTCTTTTGTGCTATTGCTCTGACATACGCCGCTTTCCAGTTCATGCCCGAGGTTTTCAACATCGACGCTGTTCTTTCAATTTCCATATGGATTGGATCCTTATCCAACAATTTCATATGGGTCAGTAAGTCGACATACTGCTGACGTAAAGCCCGTCGTAGTCTGGGTGCCAATCTGTTATGGGCTAAAATTGCAGCTTCCTCTTTCGAATACCCTTTGCGTTGAAACTTGTTTCCTGTGGCCTCCAACATCCCGCCCCTCTCGGCGTCCATACTTTCTTTGAACAAATCCTTCCATAGCCTCGAGTTCACATTATGTTCTTCAACCTCGGGTTGGGCCTTCACAGTTGGGTGATATTCCGGGACTGGTGATATGAAGAAGGCCCGCTGTACGGGGGTGGGTTGCTGCTTCACCAAATGTGGACTCGGTGGATGGTGTAGGGGCTGTGGTGATTCCTCGCCGGGTAGCAGGTGGGTCGTCAGCCGGCGATCTTCGGGGTATGGGCTTTTAAATCTACGAACAGGTAGCCGTACGGACGACTTGTCGCTTCTTGAAACGCCTGCATGAAATGGTCGATGTTCTGAGGATAAATTCGACTACCAAACACACGAATTTGTGCTCTGTCGATGGGGTTGGAGAACAACACCAAGTATTGGCAGTTCAAGGCAATATCTCTGGACGCCTTCCCTTGAGGAAAGAGATTCTGGGTCAAATAGATGACGGACAGATTGCGATGATGGGACCCTTTGGTGAATAGGTCGGCGATTTTCGAATTGTCCTTGGCCGCACTCATCAGATCATCTAGCACTACAACGTTGGTCTGCTCGGGGTCAAAGTAATACGGTTCGTCTATGTCATGAGGAATCCCTGGGACGAAACTCACATTCTGTAATCGCGTAGTTTCGTAGGCGGGCTGCCATTAGCTATAACACCAAACAACACTTGTCGGAGCTGGGGTTGCCACACCTTCCTCTAAGAACTTCATTACCCAGGACGTCTTTCCACATGCCGTAGGGCCGCTCACCGTCATCGTGTAGGGATGCTCTACTGCACTTGCTGGACCTATAGCGGGACTCGGTGGTGTCTCTTGGTTGTGTTTGCCTTGAATGTGCCTGATCACACTATCGCGACGAGAGAAGGTTCTCTGACAGAACGTACACGTACACGACATGTTGATCTGTCGACCAATACATAAGGACTGATGAGGGACACATGTTCATTCTTATATGTACAGACACCACCACCACACACCACACACACACACACACACACACACACACACACCACCACCACCACCACCACCGCCACCACCGGGCGTTGACGGGTGTCAACGCCCGGTGGTGGTGGTGGTGGGAACTCCCGTGTGGCAGAGCTCTTGGATCGGAGCTCTTGGAGCTCAAAGCCTGTGGAGCTCAGATCTCGGAAGTGACATTTGCATACGACCTCTGTGAGGTCGCTTCCGCTTCCGTTCACGTGACCAGAACTGATCTTTGACCCCGGAGCGCGCGGTGTAAAGGTTTCCACCGCGGTGCGGTGGAAAACTTTGCGCGCCGGGGTCAA
>JAVTVY010019130.1:0-70339 GCA_036873755.1 Hanleya hanleyi
TAGACTTCACATTGATACCTCATACAACTCCATCGGCCCATTAGGGACCCCCTCGATCCCAAAACGTCTATTTCCATACACTTTGTCTACTGCGCATGCGCAGAATGACGATATTCCAACCCACACGCACCCCATCGGATGCTCCTTCACGAATGCTTCACATTGATACCTCATACGACTCCATCGGACCATTAGGGGCTCCCCTAGATCCCAAAACGTCTATTCCATACCCTTGGTCTACCGCGCTTGCGCAGAATGACCATATTCCAACCCCACACCCAGCCCAACGGATGCCCCCTCACATATGCTTCACATTGATACCTCACTCGACTCCATCGGATCACTAGTGACCCACCTAGACCCTAAAACGTCTATTTCCATATCCTTGGTCTACCGCGCATGCGCAGAATGACGATATTTCAACTCCACACCCACCCCATCAGATGCCCCTTCACGAATGCTTCACATTGATACCTCATACGACCCAATCGGTACACTAGGGACCCCTCTCGCCCTCTTCGGGATCTCCGTGACATCTTCGGGCACCTCCGTGTCTCTTCGGTTGAGATCACCCAGAAGAAACACGGTGACCTCACCGAAAAGACACGGACCTGACCGAACAAACACGGAGATCACCCAAGAGACACGAAGATGAACGACATTGTGGAAAACCCCTACAACGGACGTACCCGAAAAGACACGGAGGTGAACGACATTGTGGAAAACCCCCACAGACAGGTCAGTACATATCCTATCATGTTCACAGGTCACGTTCCATTCACCCAGACCGGAAGTGACGTCATACGGGACTGGTGGCGCCCCCTGGCGGAAAAAGGGGAACCAAGAGTTACCTCCCTGGAAAAGTTGACTGGAAATCACCTTATACTACTACTGACGGGTTTCTCTCAAATTTCGCCAGGACAGCTATGGGGTCACGTAGGTCAATGGTAAAGATCACTGTGACCCAAAAATTAGAAAGTCATTGAAAATAGCACTTTATGTGAGTGCTACATGAGGGGGATACATTGTGTTGCATAGGAAAATTGAGGTCAAAGGTCAAGGTTACTGTGACCAAAAAATCTGGAAATCATTTAAAATTGGTGTTATGTGGTGATCGCATATCTGAGTGGGACAGGATATGTCAGGTATCAAAATTGTCGTCAAAAGGTCAAAAGTCATGATCACTGTGACCCAAAATTCACTAAAATAGATTGTTTTGGAGAGCGGATACGTTAGTGGGAGACGATCTGCCATGTGTCAAACTTGAGGTCAACGGTCAAGGTCAGTGTGACTCAAAAATCAAGAAATCATTGAAATCGTTTTAAGGTGAGTGGGAGGTATTAAAATTGAGGTCATCATGTCCAAGGTCAAGATCACTGTGACCCAAAAATAGAAAGATCAAAAGTCAACATCAGAAAATTATTCAAAACACTATGCTAATTCCAGTTCAGGAATGTGGATTGTCATCAAACTTTAGGGATACATCAAGCTTATGGCAAACAAGAAGCTGGCGGTCCACTGCGGACCAATGAGGAATTCTTGAAATTTATTGTACATCTGAATCGATGCATTAGGGGGAGGCATTATCTGGTGTAGCAAGATTGAGGTCAAACGGTGATTGTCGAGGTCACTGGCCATCCACAACTCGATGAACATGAAAGAACCGTGGACTTATTTCTTATAACATAGCCAGCAGTGCCAATTAGGCTCTTGTTTTAATTGGTACCATAAACTAGAAACCTAGCCCAGAAAGAATTACACTGCTGCCTTATATTGAATCACTTGGGGCGAGATAGAAAGATCAATCATGACAGTTGTTTTCCAATCGGAATAACAGTACATGTATAACTCTGACACTTGAAAGAGAGATCTGAAGACATTCCTACGTAATGAATAACAATTTGAGATTGTATAAACGATCCGAGTTTGTCTCTTTAATCCATCACCAACAGCCGATGTTGTCAGGTTTAGGGTGTCTTCGTATCAATCCAAGCTAAAATTAAGCTGTCTGGGAAACCAATTTCCTTCCAGTTGACTTTGGAGCTCGAAAATGTTAATGGGATACGGTAAAACGCTGTATGGTTTGACGCCAGTTGAAATACTTTCAAGTGAAATCTGTAAAACAAGGAGTAAGGATATCATAGAATCCACGCCAAGAAAATACCATATCTAGCACAACACACACTGTATTCCATATTTGAATATCGAAGTATCAACGCATAATTTTCTAAACTGCAAGGCTGAGATGGTGTACAGTTTGCAGTCTTCGGCAAAATGATTTACATTCGGTATACTGTCAAATAAACGAACTCCTGCCAAAATGTATGCAAACATAATGCCTTCAATCGAAGTCCTCATGATCATGTGTAACATTGTGCAAACTTGTAAACTAATCCATGCCTTATGCGAAAGTGTTACATAAACATATTAGAACATGTGTAGTACTTACACATATTATATCCATTCACGGTGTCAAATAAACGAACTCATACACTATAATATGTAGATACTAGCGATGGAAACGACCCGCTAAGCGGGCAATTGAGTCATGATATATCATGTAAAGCATAATCAGAAAAAATATGGATTATTCTTTTTGACAAAGCTGATGCAACAGAAAATAAATTAAGGAATACAATGCTTAGAAAATGTAGGCTTTACGTGTGAAAATGAATTCACAGCTCGCAATGATATTGCTCAGCATAAAAATAGCCCCATGACGCTTCCATTTGCGAGAGCTCCCAGATGAGATATGAATTGCGCCTATACGTCCAACGGTTCCTGAGTTGATCACCATAGCGTGCGGTGGAAACAGTTGTCTTCGCGGTTGGGATAACCCTTGCTTGAACGCCCGGACTATATGCGATGAGAGTATATTATAACACCGACCGAAAAAAGTGGCATTGCAGACTGAAATATATAGAACAACATAACAGTAGTGAATGCTGACAAATAACAAATATTTAAAATATAACATTGTAGTAGTGAATGTTGTTTGTATATCTAACACATAACAAATATTTAAAATATAACATGTCAGTAGTGAGTGTTGATTGTATATTTAACAAATAACAAATATTTAAAACATAAAATTTCAGTAGTGAATGTTGCCTGTATATCTATAACACATAACAAATATTTAAACATAACATTTAAGTAGTGAATGTAGCTTTTGTATCTAACACATAACAAATATTTAAAACATAACATGGCAGTAGTGAATGCTGCTTCTATATCTAACACATAACAAATATTCAACACATAACATGGCAGGAGAGAAAGTTGCTTGTATATCTAACACATAACCAATATTTAAAACATAACATGGCAGTAATCAATGTTGCTTGTATATCTAACATATAGGAAATATTTGAAACATAACGTCAGTTGTGAATGTTGCTTGTATATCTATAACACATAGCAAATATTTAAAACATAACATGTAAGTAGTGAATGTTGCTTTTGTATCTAACACATGAGAAATACTTAAAACATAACAGTAGTAAAAGGCTGCTTCAAAATCTGACAAATAACAACTATTTAAAACATAACATGTCAGTAGTGAATGTAGTTTGCATATCGAACACATTAGACATATAGGCCTTCAGTACTATGATTTGTCAAGGTTATAAACGTTGCCATTCTCATGTACCGTATACTACGATTCGTCATACGCATTACCAATTACTTAAAATTTATTCTGGATCAGTATTCCTAGTCTTGCATGCTGACTTTGCTCGTAACTTACCGGCTTTGATCTACCCAGTACTTGGCGATTTCCACTGTCACTGAAGATAGGCCTCTCTGCAAGGTCAGCGATTCTCCTTCAAGGTTGGTAGGCATGGTAGGCCTATTCTCTCTTGTCGTCGCAGAATCCGACCTTGCAATGCTGGCTCCAGTTGAATATATCCTCTGATACTTAATTATCTTGACGAATTTATTACATTTTATGTTGTCCAAACGGAAACAAATATCCGCGAGTTCGGGGTGAAACTCTCGGGATATAGGGCTAGGAACTCTGAGTACCGAAGGAACTCGGAGGTCAGGCCAGCATTATCGGAACTATGAGGACCCGAAACTCTGAGGATACGAAAACGGCCGCGATCGTAGCGTGCAATAAATCTTCAGTATTCCATTTATTTCGCATAATATCAATACACTTTATTATAATGACATTTGGAATACGAGTGCTGATACTTATAGACATTTCTTTAACCTATAAGCGGATGACGATCGGAAAGTATGACAACGGAAGAATATATCAGCCGCTTCGAAAGCTATGAACCATACTCTTTCGGATAGCGAATAAATTACTCTCACCAGAGGCTATACAAATCGGAGACATACTACAATAATTCAAAGCTATGAACCTAATATCCTGGAAATAATATAGAAGATCAATAATGAATGCGAATCTAGGCTTATGATAGAAAACTAAAAACCTGTGAATTATCAGGTCGTCTGCACGAAAATTGGTTTTCTGTTATTTCAAGTCTCCATGAACGGCGAAATCTTTTAACTAAGTTAAAGACTAAACTAAGAATCGCGATTGAAATGAAAGAGCGTACAGTGTAGTAAGGAGCAAATGGTGACACGTCATGAATCCATATATAGTCATACGCATTTGTCATGGTCTCGTAAGTGGCATGTCACGTAGTCACATCTCAATTCAACGGGCACGGGTTCGAGCCCAGCTGGTCCATGTGTGAAAGTTTGTCAGTTACTTGCCGAAGGGCGTTGGTTCTCTCCGGGTACTCCGGCTTCCTCCACCAACCAAACTGACTGTCACCATATGAGTGAAACAAACTTGAGTGTGACATTAAGCCAAATTCCCTCCCTCCCACATCTCAATTCTAAGTCTATTAATACCAGCCGATCTCCCAGAAGATTCAGTTAGCAAAAAAATCATTTTCGACAGGTTTCCCGAACATCTCTCTGCAGACATTATATTCAATAATCTTATTAACAGCTTGGTCTGTCACTCAATGAAAGATTATCTTCGAACTGGCTCTCATCATCTCATGATTATTTTCTTTCATATCGAACTTACCAAATAACTTTAGGACCATATGACTGATAGGAAATCAGTTATGTGCAATTCAGTTGCACATCACATACGGTACATCACATCACATGCGCTTCTCCAGACTGTGCCAATAGTATCTGCCAAGTATCATGTGAACCGCATCAAAAGTGTTGCGTTGACAAGATATCATTTAATCTACAGTATTTTGAACTGTGATGGGCAATAACTCTGCAAGGAAAATTTCTCCGTCATCAGGAAGAGCACCTGCGCATCTTCAGACTATGCCGATGATATCCACCAACTATTATATGAACCGTATCAAAGATTAGGTGTTGCGTTGACAAATTTAATCTACCTCATTTTGAACTGTAAAGGGCAATAACTCAGTAAGGCGAAAATCCTTCGTCAACGGGAAGAGCACATGCGCATTCGCTCACTGTGCCGATAATATCCACCAAGTATCATGTGAATCGTATTAAAAGTGTAGGAGGAGTTGCATTGACAAGATGATAACATTTAACCTACAGTATTTTGAACTGTAAAGGACAATAACTCAGTAAGGCAAAATCCTTCGTCAACGAGAAGAGCACATGCGCATCTTCATCTGTGCCGATAATATCCACCAAGTATCATGTGAATCGTATTAAAAGTGTAGGAGGAGTTGCATTGACAAGATGATAACATTTAACCTACAGTATTTTGAACTGTGAAGGACAATAACCCAGTAAGGCAAAATCCTCCGTCAACGAGAAGAGCACATGCGCGTCTCCAGACTGTGCCGATAATATCCACCAAGTATCATGTAAATCGTATTAAAAGTGTAGGAGGAGTTGCATTGACAAGATGATAACATTTAACCTACAGTATTTTGAACTGTGAAGGACAATAACTCAGTAAGGCAAAATCCTCCGTCAACGAGAAGAGCACATGCGGGTCTCCAGACTGTGCCGATAATATCCACCAAGTATCATGTGAATCGTATTAAATGTGTAGGAGGAGTTGCATTGACAAGATGATAACATTTAACCTACAGTATTTTGAACTGTGAAGGACAATAACTTATTACAGAAAAATCCTCCGTCAACAGGAAGACCACCTGCGCATCTTCATCTGTGCCGATATTATCCAGCAAGTATCGTGTGAACCGTATCAAAAGTTTAGGGTGGTGTTGGCAAGAATACGCACAGACATACAGAGAGACAGACAGACAGACGGAAGGACGCTCCGGCGGACGGACGGACTTCCGTGGTTATTTCTATATCCCCGGGCATATATACCGGGGGATAGGTACTTTAGTTAACAGTTCCACTATTAAACCCATGTTAAAATTCAACTTATATCACATAAACCAAAAACCTGTGTTCTTGCTCCAGTCATTGTGAAATTACAAATAGTATGAATCTATAACTTTTCACTTGTCGCTGGCTAACATGAGTCCGTAATGCATTGGACATTAAATGGATGTTGAATATCAGGTCGAGCATGTGTAATCCAGGAAGAGCACGAAACAGAAACATCCGTTAAATCAATCGGTCATCTGGTAAAAAATCACCACGGAAGATTGAAATATATACTCTGTCAGAGGAAGACGTCGTGAGCAATGTAAAATGAAACAAGCTATCAATCAACCAAGCATCCCTGTGATCTACACGAGCCCATGTAATGGTAGAGTATATCCCCTGTGCGTTGTTTCTTCAGCTAGGAACTGCGTCAGCTGAACGAGACTAGAATGGGACGTCTATATCCGGTGAATCACTAATGTCTTTAACATGGGATGACGTGGACTTCCACATATTACCTTTGAGCTCTATGACCGACCTTGGGTGACGTCAGGGTGACCAAACTGTGTCAACGGAATTCCATGAATCTAGAAGGTCAACCAGAAATCCAGAAGTGGCATTATCAAAACCGACAATATCCAATATTTCTCAAAAGGAAGGGGCCAGAGGTATGAAATCTTAATAGATACCTTACAACAAGAGCTTTAATTTGAATATATCAGTGACATGATGAATACCAAATATCATTTCTTAATTATAAAGCCAGTTGCGCACAATGCAACACCGAGAGCGTAGGTTGGTCATCACAGGGACAATCCACGGGTGTAATACCTATGGGCCGTTATAGCTCAGTCGGTAGAGCACCGGCGCATTGAGCCGAGATCGTGGGTTCGAATCCCGCTGTCTCACCCGATCCCTATTACCTAAGCCAAAAACATGTGCTTCTAGGCATTAATCCAGGGTCAGGTCAATCGGAAAATTAGTATAGGCCCAGCTGTGCCCAATCAAGGAAATATGAAAGGAGGGTGACAGATGAACCATGTATACCGGATAGTATTGTTGCCTTCTCATGAAATCCTAGAACAAGAACAAGTGAAATTCCTTTAAATGCATACCCTAAATTGTAGCACCCGTAAAGATTAGAGTTGAACGGAATTCAGACTAACGGTATATGTGAACGTTACATATGCTGTAGGTCTGTGTACAATGTGTAATGTTCTGGGTTTACGGAATTATATTTTAATACTGTTCTGTCATCCACCCTTGATCTGTATGCTAACACTTCGGATTGCAGAAACCAAACTTGAAATCCAATTTTTAATTCTGTTCATTAGAAACATGCAAACATAATTATTTCAGGGAGACAATGTGTGTTTGGTGTCTAAATATACATATCGAGCGTGGTGTCTAAATATACATATCGAGCTAGTGTTAAAAGTAACCAACTGTCAGTCCGAAATTTGATATCGATTTTCCCCACGCTACTAAACCGCTCGTCCTTTGACTAATGCATGCCAGTTGTCGATATTTTGATATACCGCGGATGTCCCGTAGGCCACACTTCGAATGTTTACTGAAGACCCAGGGAATTTACCCTATATTCAAGCGTTAGGCTACACATGTTTGGTCCAGATGGACAGGTTGGGGTATCCTAGTGAAGCTTTCGTGGGGTAGAGTCAGACAGGCTTGTTTTTTTTTATTGAAAGTCACGCCAATCTGCGCATGCGCAGTTTGAGTGTAGTAAGTAAAGTGATCATTCTTGGGGTGCGCAGGTGTATATTCGAGAGATTGAGGTATGTCATCCAAAGATGGGGTGTAGAGTATCATTTTGAAGCTCTCTTGGTGTAGACCACCAGCTGAGGGATTTCCATGTCATCTGTGACGTCATTGGTGACGTTATGAGTACGAGTGGTAACGAAAGCGGTCATTTTAGGGGTATGTAGGGGTGTGTTTGACTGAGGGACCATTCTTGGTCCGATTGGAACGTGTGGGGTATCATATCAAAGCTTTCCTGGGACAGCGTGCGACTGGTCTGGTGTGTCATGGAAGTAGCAGATATGGTTAGCATGCGCAGACAGGAAATAGTGGAAAAGGAATAGAATTTGAGCCTCGAGGTGGAACATCCGTTGTGCGAACGGGTTGTGTGGTGTTTTGTAGTGAAGGGCTCGTGGGGTAGCGTCGGACTGGACTGGTGTGTCAAACCAGTCAAACGCTGTCCCACGAAAGCTTCAATAGGATACCCCACACGTCCCATCCGGACCACGAATGGTCCCTCAGTGTTTCAAACACACCCCTACGCACCCCTAAAATGGCCGCTTTCAGTACCACTCATACTGATGACGTCACCAATGAGGTCACAGATGACATGGAAATCCCTCAGCTCGTGGTCTACACCACGAGACCTTCAAAATGACACCCTACACTCCATCTTCGGATGAGATATAGAACCTCAATCTCTCGCATATACACCTGCGCATCCCAAGAATGACCACTTTACTTACTACACTCCAACTGTGCATACACATATTGGCGTGACTTTCAATAACAAAAACACGCCTGTCTGACTCTACCTCATGAAAGCTTCACTAGGATACCCCAACCTGTCCATTTGGACCAAACATGGGTCTCTTGATTGCCCAAACATGTCATTGCCCATGCTCGAAATGACATCTTCTGTCACTACTGTCCAACTGCACATGAGTATCACGATTCAACAAAAACCATACCATTCGTCGTCTACACACAGAGAGCTACAAGATGACACCCACCACGATCCATTTGGACCACAGATGGTCCATCTCAATAACCTTCCCTCACACCCCCAAAATGCCCACTTTGACAACTACTACTACAGATGACGTCACCATGACGTCAAAGGTCATGTGGACATCCCTCAAGTCGTGGTCTACACACCGAGGGCTTCACTTTGGCACCTCACACGACGCATTCGGAGCAAGAATGGTCCCTCAATCGCTCAAACACATCCTCATGCACCTCCAAAACGCCCGCTTTCGCTACTACTCCTATTGTTGTATGCATGGTCCCTGTGTGACGTCAAACCCAACAAATAGTAATAGTATCTTGTAAATATTTGATGCAGCAATCAATGCTGAATAATATGTGACCAACATTGCAAAGATTGGATAATAATTATGGAAGATAAGACTATTCTTGTAACCCTACCCCTATTGCCACAAAAATTGTAGTTTTTAACATTGGGGGTAATTTCAAACTGATTAAAGGGGTAGTGAGTCCCAGTTTATCGACTGTTAACAAGTTGTTTCTTATTTAACATGTCATAAGGTACATAAAAAACAGTTTCGCTCTGCAGTGGGGTGGGGGTGCAAGGTGACCTCTTGTAGCTCACGGACGAGTGGAATATGGCGACGCTCATTTCAGTGCATTGATATATGTAATGTGGCAGAGCAAACACGCATTGCAGGCTGAGCTAATCCATCTTTTTTTTCTTACCCCAACGGAAGCAGTAATAAAATCAATTCATAGCTGACAAGTATATTGATACGTTAGATGGACTAAATAAAACAGGAGTTTCATAGCTAGTTTGTGATCCCGACTAAGACATGAAAGAACCTTTGCCTACTCAACCACTGTTACATGACTTCAGTAACTGCAGTTATAAATCATCATTTGATTATATCTTCTCCCAATTATCGCAGATCAGGGAATACTCACCCATCCAAGAATTATTTTAATCTCTACAAGATGTTTTATGACCGGCTGTCCCAATCATTTAACTGTCCCATTTCTTTGCAAAATTCGAGGCTGCAATAGATAAATGACTTCATGATGTCGTTGATGGCTTGCGCGATTGAATCTCAAAACAGGATGCCGGAATTGTCAAACGCTCATTCCCCCAATCTTGACAAAAAGTCGAACCTTAAGAGAGAACGGTAACATGTGATAAAAATAAATTAAAACTTCATGATGTCGTTCATGGCTTGAGCGATCGAAACTCCAAAACGCTGATCTGTGATAAGAATAAATTAAAACAGATTGAAGCTGGTGATTTATTTCACATCTCCCCGCAGCCTAGTGGTAAAACGAACAATGCAGTCCAACCTCCTGATCCTAACGCTAACATAAAATTCACATATCAAATGTCTACTCAAATCTATACTAAGTGATACCTACATATTACCAAACAGATTGAAATATCTAATAGATGACAGCCAAAGAGAAAATATAATTTTTTTTTCTTTGTACAGAGATAAATTTGACTAGCAGTCGCGCTGACGGTTGCGCTTGTATCACGACCAAAACGCACACCACCTGCACTTTCATAATTTGATCCGAACTTATCAAGTACAATACGGTATCTTACTCAGATTACCAGGCGAGATACAGAAGATTTTGTCTCATATGCTGAAATCGAGAAAAGTGAGAAAAGCCATCTATTCATTACGTAGATCCAGTAATTCAACAACAGTTTCTGGGGTAAACACGCGTTGAAAACATGACCTTTGATATGTGCTGTAATTCACGTGACTTTCGACCGTACGTTCGGTGATCTTCACCTTGTCCTCACTGAATGAAACAAGTGCTGGATGAGCGCAAAGACCTCCGTCGAGGCCACAGGTCCGTAGGGGAATACATCAACGAATAACATAGGGCCGGATGCCAAGCTCAGTTTTGCATTTGTTGGACGTTAACTTCACCAATGGTAACTAAACCTGGGGTTGAGGGTTCCCCACTAGCATGTCCAGCTACATGTGTAGGGATGTGGAAGTCACATTCCCCGCAAATAATTTTTATCTGATTTCACGTGCTTGAAATATTGGGGTATGGAATAGAGTATATTGATGGAAAACCTGGAATACTGCTCGAGACGTTCGTCTCCTTCCCACCCCCATCTCCCCCTGAGAGGACGCCCCCACCCAAATCAACACGTTAGCGGCAGAAATGAGACCCTGTGTGCCTAGTTTTACCAACTTGCTTGTGATTTTGTGCTATAGGCCCTACACATCAACACTTCATATTTTGTATGTGTACAGTATAGCATCCTCATTGACAGAATCCTCTACAAAACACACCTGATTTTACCGACACTCCGTTCTGATCTGTCTCAGCATCATGTGATGATTCAATGCGCTCGGAATAATTTTGTATACTGGTGTTACAGGTCACCTTCACCATAATGTATCAATTACCATGAACTTGTACATGTATCACATTCATATTGAATGGTGATGGCTGATGAGAATATTGCCCATATGGAACAAATGGCTGGATTCCAGCGAATAAAAAGTTAATGTTAATCATAAACAACATACAATTAATAATAATATCAAATAATTATGTTTATTCCTTGTCGACATCAATATAATACAGACAATATTATGACTGAATCATGGTAACAGATATTCAAGGGTATATATGTCTACACTAAACTGAAGGAGACCCATGATGCATATTATATTATGTTGTAAAACTTCACTTGCTAATCTCGATTATGTTGCTTATTGTGAAAATAAATGAAGTTATGAAAATAAATTTAGTATGATTGCCCATTGCCCTCAAATTAGAAATATCTTCAGCAGCTAAAGTTAAGCAAATGATAACAATATATAACACCATGGTATTGTTGTAATATCACCCAGGTATTGATCTTCGGTTAAGAATGTAATGAGATACATATATACATGTTCTTTGTGTTATTCTGTATGCAGTTCATTCTGTATGTATTTTATACATGTACATATACCAGAAGTGGAATTGAAATTTGAATAAAATAATCAAAATATGTTCGGTTTTTACCTCTACTCAGGAAATGAAGTCTTTGTTTCTAGAAGCTAAATCATTTTAGACAATCAAGTCCTTACCTGGTCAAGGGAGATAATTTTGTAAAAAAACCACCCAAAAACTAGTATAGATCCACACTGGTGCAGTGCAGAAAGATTTATGACCTTTGATGATATTTGTGGAGCATGCTGCAGGACTTCAACTTACATGAATCTGATATTATCCACACAATCCCATTCTACATGATATTGTTGCCATAGCACAGATAAAATAGATCCCTTCTTCATTTATCTGTTGTAGATCCAGGAGCTATTGTGAGCTGCAGGTTTTGTAAAAGTTAGATCCAATTATTCTGAGTGAGGGAATGAAGTCTGGCATGGTTGTTTTAAGGATGTCCGCTGGTGTTAACTCAAAGTAATTAACTTTTTGAATAATGTGTGTTGTTGCATTCATAATTGTGTAATATGAGGAAAAACAAAGAAAAAAATATAGGTTGGTGTGCATTTTTTAGCTGAAGGCAACGTTAAGTGGACCGACCCATGCTCAATTTGATAACCCAGAAAGCATAGGGAATAGCCCTAGTTTTGAAGCATATTCATGAAAAATTCATATAAATAGTATTTAACTTTTTCTTATATTCTAACTGTTTGCAGATAATCACAATGTCTATCAAAATTGAGCAAATTGGATGGATGTTGGTGTGCAAAATTCTCGGCTAGAAGGCTTTTAAAGAAAATCCCCATCTCTTCACCTAGGGAAGGGCGGTAACCCAATAGAAAAACAGGCAAAATGGCTGCCAAAGTCAAAAACCATCAGCGGACATCCTTAAGTTAGAACTTGGCATCCTTGGAAATGTCTGACCGATTGACCTTACATGCGTAATGTTTATTTCGTGAGGAATCAGCTGATATCCAATGAGGGAGGGGGAGGGTGTGGTTCGCACAATACTATGCGGCCAATCACTGGCTCTGATTTTCACCACCTCTGTCATACCACACCTTTCTGACACAGCTAAACCAATCGATAGTCTGTATTGGTACTTCCAAGTTCATCCAGTAATCCATTGTGTAACAGTCCTGTTGCGTCTTGTATCAGAAGTGCTGAATCCATGACCGGCATGTTGGAATCAATTGTATACATTTAATATCAAAACTCAGTTTACTGAAAATGTTTATGGCCTTTATTATATTTCATTCTTTCATCATACACAACAAGGTGTAATCCATTATACCAGTTCTCACAGCATACGTGTACTCAATAGTATTGGGACCTGAATGGTATCCTTACTCAAGGTAATTTGAGAATAGATTCAAGAATAATTTTTAATTCAGTGTATTGAAATGTTAATTGACATGTATGCTGCTGGAAGATGAACCTTTGAAATGGGAATTGCAGGCCTGCAAGTGGCTCACAGTGAAAATATAGGAGGAAATTTGCAAAAAATATAGGAGAAATATAGGAATTTTCAGAATAAAATATAGGAAAATATAGGAAATAAAGGAGTGTAAGACAGGTCTGTACTACATTGTGTGTTCCAAACTTGGTAGTTTTCTGGTGTTTAATCAAATGACTTTCACGTCACTAGTAACCAAAGAGGATTTCGACTCTCTGGCTCGTCACTGCGCATGCGCGAGAAAGTGGTGTGCGCAGAAATGAGGAGGTCATGAGGAGGTGTGCGCAGGAGTGTTCTGCGCAAGTGTATGATGTCACTTCCGGTCTGGATGAATAGGGCGTGACCTTGGGGGGATGTATTCCTCTGCGGTGATGCGGTCTGCCTCCGCGGACCGAAAGTAGTCCCAAATACGTGGGTTTTCGTGAGAATGTTCGGCAATCTGTAGGGACCGCTAATGAACCGATTGGGTCGGGTGAGGTATCAATGTAAAGCATACGTGAGTGAGTATCCAACGGGCTGGGTGTGACGTGGAACTGACGTCATTCTGCGCATGCGCAGTAGAGAAAGAGTATGGAAATAGACGTTTTGGGGTCTAGGTGGGCCACTAATGGGCCGATGGAGTCGTATGAGGTATCAATGTGAAGCATACGTGAGGGAGCATCCACCCGGGCTAGTATATCGTTCGTTTTCAACATTCTGCGCATGCGCAGACAGAGAATTGTGGGAAAAGGGTACGGAAATGGACGTTTTGGGGTTTAAGTGGGCCTCTAGTGGGCCGATTGGATCGAGTGAGGTATCAATGTGAAGCATATGTGAAGGAGTATCCAACGGGCTGGGTGTGACGTGGAACTGACGTGATTCTGCGCATGCGCAGTAGAGAAAGTGTATGGAAATAGACGTTCTGGGGCCTAGGTGGGCCACTAATGGGCCGATGGAGTCGTATGAGGTATCAATGTGAAGCATTCGTGAAGGAGCATCCGCCTGGACTAGTGTGTCGTTCGTTTTCGACGTTCTGCGCATGCGCAGACGGAATTGTGGGAAAAGGGTAATGGAAATAGACGTTTTGGGGTCTAGGTGAGCCACTAATGGTCCGATGGAGTCGAGTGAGGTATCAATGTGAAGCATTCGTGAAGGAGCATCCGCCTGGACTAGTGTGTCGTTCGTTTTCGACGTTCTGCGCATGCGCAGACGGAATTGTGGGAAAAGCGTATGGAAATAGACGTGTTGGGGTCTAGGTGGGCCACTAGTGGGCGGATTGGATCGAGTAAGGTATCAATGTGAAGCATATGTGAGGGGGCATCCGCCTGGACTAGTGTGTCGTTCGTGTTCAACATTCTGCTGCGCAGGTCACGTGGTTTGGTGGGTGGTGTGTGACGTCACTTCCGGTTTTCAGAATGACCTCCGAACACAGAAGAGTTCCAATTTTCCCTTAGACGTAGGGTCCGGATTTTCAACATCCGGGTTTTCCCCGGCCCGGCCCGGCCGCAGTGCGCGCGGCTTATCCGGCCGGACGCGCGCGCGCGGGTTAAAGGAAAGTTTGGGAAGTGTGCAAGGACACTATATCACATCGGGGTATATATTTCATCCAAGTATAGCGGAAAGCGGTTGTCGTGAATAACAACAAGTTCAGCAATGTTTATACAGTTTATTATCCCCAATGTTACATCATACCCAGACTGGGGGAGCCGACCTGGGTATGTTTAGTATTTTCATAGCAAACCAATTGAAATATCAAACACCATGTTTTATTATTTAACGCACCGTCACATTAGGTACAAGTATTTACTGAGCTCAAGTCAACGAACGCATCAGTGCAAGGGTGACGCATTCAGCCGATGGGGGTGGTCGGTCAGCTTGGTAACGACGAACGTAGCATTGGTGACCCTCTCTACGACCCATTGTGTGTTGGGGCGTTGACGTTGTACCCATCTCAATGGATCCACGGTGTCCAGTTTCTCCAGCATCGTCTCTAGCGACGCCCGGTTAATGATGGTGAACGGCTGGTCAAACACATGGCTGTTATTACTGGCATAATAATACCGTAACTGGTCCGTCTCTTTGTGACGTAAGATGTACCCGAAAGCGACATTCAATTTGAAGACCGTAGCTTGGTCATTGAAGATGGCTTCCACGTAGCTGCGTAGACGGGTGAGGTCGGTCAGTGGGAAATTGTAGATATCTGGAATGGGGCGATCACGGTGGGAAACGTGCCATATCATGGGCCATTGGCGCCGATAAATGTCACTCACTGAATGGGCGTCCTGTAACAGATCTCTAGGAACATCCACTGCATCTTTCAGAAAATGTTCGATGTCGTCAGGCGTATGACTGGCAACAGTAATGCTAGGGACTGACTGGATATCTAGGCTCTTCTGAACTGTGGATATAGTCGGGCTCTCTGTGATCGCATCACTAGTGGCATTCGTCTCTACGGGCTCATCTTCACTGGGTCTGACCCTCCTGGGTGCCTCTTTAGTGGAGAGTTGTCATCCAAAACGTAGAGACGGGGTATGAATCAAACGCTGATGCCGTCTTAACTGACTGGGTCGTTTGTCGTCCTAATCGGTACGTTGTTCCGTCGTTCCCTCGTGGAATGAGCCTTCGTGGCGCAGTAAATTATCCTCCCGATTGAATGACCGTGCGCAGGTTATACAAGTATACCGTGCATCGTTGTGGGTGGAGGTCTCGTGGCGTCGTAAATTATCTAGACGAGTAAACTGCTTCTGGCAAGTTGTGCAAGTGAACATCAGGCTGGTGAGGTTGCACTGGTGAGGCTCAAGCAAGTAGCTCCTCTCGTCAGATAGGCCCAGGCTGGTCAGGCAGGCTCAGGCTGGTCAGGTCAAGCAGGTCAATGAATGCAGCAATGCCCTAAAAATTCTCACTTTTATACACCTACATAGAAGTGCCCGGATGCAGGCGCGGACGTCAGCGAAAAAAAAACCCACATACACCTCACCACATGCAGTCGCCGCCTCAAGAACCTCATACATACCCGGATGTAGGCGCGGACGTCACCGAAAAAAACACCCACATACAACTCACCACATGCAGTCGCCCCCTCAAGAACCTCATACATACCCGGTTGCAGGCGCGGACGTCAGCGAAATTCTGGCGGGAAAAACCCCACAGACAGGTCAGTACATGCATTCCTATCATGTTTCCTACCCAGGTCACGCCCGATTCACGCATAATGAAAGGATTGACCTGTAATCTTTGTTGTTGTTGCTCTCTTTTTTGGACTAACCAATCAGAATAGTGCGTATCACGGACTACACCCGTAGAGCTACGTATAGGTGCGCATGTGTGACATGGTCTATAAAACACGTCTCCCTGCGCCTCACACCTTCATTTCTACGGTCGCAGAGCCATGACGGGGAGCCAGCCCTATGCCACTCGCATTCTACAGCATGCCACCGTGGTTAATTCACTAACGGGTTACCGAGCAGTGGTGCGGTCCATGTTTGCAGATGGTGACGACAACGAGGGGCGACGCCATATCCTGAAAGAGTTCACAGAAGCGGTCCTCGACAGAGTGCACTCGATGGAGAGGTGTTCTATCACTCACCACTACTGAACTATGACAGCCATCCTTAATGCCCGGGCTATGGACCACGAGCGCTCACGGCGGAACCAGCTACGGCTGGTTGGTTTGTAATGGCCTGTACCCTATTGACCCTGACGCTGAGGCATTGGCAGTGGGACCTCACCATAAATACGAGGGTCAGTCACAGTGTGCGTCATTTACCGATCGTCATTGCGTCAACCATGTCACCGAGGGACCTGACCATAAATACGAGAGACACTCAGAGTGTGTGTCAACCGTGCCCGGCTCACATTCGTTTGTCTCGGGAGGGCTGGACCAAATTCAAACGGGTGTTGTCTGGTGAACTGGACGGCGACCTCATTCACTTGTGTCACGATGTATACATCCTACGCGGCCCCTTCTTTGCTCAATTGGCTCGGCTAGATGGGGGTTCAGTGCATTTTACCCTTCACCCTGATCTATGGTCTGCATTGGAAGATGCCGTGGTAGATGTGGATCAAGTGCTTATCAAGTGGTCATCAGACGAGTTGGACTGGCCATTTACCATGGACATTGTGCTGGCAGAAGCCAAAGAAGAAACTCCGGCCCAAGATATACCCGTTATAAATAAACGATAGAGCCAGGGTCCATCATCATTTGTCACCATGAAGAGCTGGGAGAAGGTGTTGGATAACTTATACTACAGTCCCCACAGTCCGGTGCCCTATAGTGCATTGACGGCTCTCTATCGAGCGGCCAACCCCCAGGGGCTACAACGTGCTCAAGTCCGAGATTGGTTAAGAAAACAAGACACCTATACCTTA
This sequence comes from Hanleya hanleyi, assembly GCA_036873755.1. NCBI lineage: Eukaryota > Metazoa > Mollusca > Polyplacophora > Lepidopleurida > Hanleyidae > Hanleya > Hanleya hanleyi. The sequence goes on from JAVTVY010019130.1 coordinate 17,807, forward strand.
CATCGAGCTGCCCGTCGCCATTTTCTACGGAACAGGGTCATCGTGGGAGGACTAGATGCCCAATGGCAAGCGGATTTGGTCGATATGAGCGCCTTTGCCAAACACAACGATGGAAATCGGTATATCTTGACGTGCATCGATATCCTGTCGAAGTATGCGTGGGTGGTACCCATCCGGACGAAAACGGGGGCGAATCTCATAGCGGCGTTCAAGGACATCTTCAAGACCGGGCGCAAACCCATGTATTTGCAAACCGACGAAGGCACGGAATTCCTCAACAGACCGTTCCAACAGTTTCTGAAAGCCAGAAGGTGTTTTTCTTCCATACGTACAACGAGACCAAGGCTTCCGTGGTGGAAAGGTTCAACAGGACATTCAAAGGCCGCATGTATAAATATTTCACCTGTAAGAATACAAGGCGGTGCATCGATGTTCTCCCGAAACTAGTGAGTGGTTACAATCGAGCCTATCACCGGAGTATAGAGAGAGCTCCAATTACCGTGACCCAACGCAATGGAGCCCAAGTCCGGCATGTCTTGTACCCCAGGCAATCGCAGCGAACGACGAAGGAGGTGTACAAGGTCGGGCACCCTGTACGGATCAGTAAAGTCAAAGGTCAATTTGAGAAAAGTTACTTGCCCAACTGGAGCGATGAGCACTTCCCGATTAAACGGCGCCTACCTCGACAGCAGCGAGTCTATGAACTGGAAGATCTTCGAGGGGAACCGTTGCTAGCGACGTTTTACGAGACGGAATTACAGCCTGTCGTAAAAACAAAGCAAGACTACTACACGGTGGAACAGATTTTGAAAACGGAACGTCGACGTGGCAACCTGTTTCATTTCGTCAAATGGCAAGGCTGGCCCAGTTTCTTCAATTCCTGGGTCGCTGCCAACCAGGTGAAACGACAAAAAGCCAGACACCACTGCCGTCATCCTTCATTCCACGTTCGACGACGGTGCTATGGACAAACAGCAGCTGCCTCTGAACACAGCGTCTCTCAAAACACGCAAAGCGCAAGTGGGCTTTGTGGTGATATTGCTAACCCTGCTGAGTGTGTTGTACGGAGGTGTGTTTTACGACGTAGCCTATGCCAGCATGCTACTTAACCAGCTGAGAACTCCAGCTGTGAGTGGCAGTCAAACCAGTCTAAAGATAGCACCAGTCAACCCCGTATCGAGCCCAGTCATCACCACCACCACACCACGTGTACAAGCCACATCGAGCTCCACACCAAGTATACAGTCAACACCTACACTAATTACACCCACTACGTCTGAAAACCCACCGGATTTCATCCCTCACAGTGAACAGACAACGACGACCGACGTTGTACCCACCACCACTCCAGTTCACTCGTACCAAATTTACAAGAGCGGGTTACCACGACAGCGGATACACCTCGAACCATGGACCCTCGGCGGCAGCATCCCTTCACTTGCGTCATTGCAGGACCGACGGGTTCCGGCAAAACGCACTTCGTCACGAAGCTCCTTGAACACGCCGACAGCATGATCACCCCACCCATTGCTCGAGTCGTGTGGTGCTACGGGGAATGGCAGGCAGCGTATGCAGCAATGCCCCACATCACGTTTGTGGAAGGCCTACCCAACCTGGCCGATTTGGAACCGGACACCTTGGTGGTTCTGGATGATGTCATGGCGGAGACGGATGCGCTGGCCACCGAACTCTTTACCAAAGGCAGCCACCATCGACGGCTCAGCTCATCGACATTGTGCAGAATCTGTTCAGTAAAAACAAAGAACATCGGAACATCAGCTTAAATGCCCACTACCTGGTGGTCTTCAAAAATCCGAGAGATGCCACTCAACTGCTGCACCTGGCGAGACAGATGTATCCCGGCCGCACACCTTTTGCGTTGGAAGCCTTTAAAGATGCGACAATCCATCAGCACGGGTATGTGCTCTTCGACCTCAAGCAAGCCACCCCCGATCACCTTCGACTACGGACCGGCATCTTTCCCGGAGAGACTCACCACGTGTACATGCAAAAATAATGTAAACACACCCACAGTGGCTCCCCCAGCTGGAGTGTGTGTGTTTGATAATGGGGATAATAAAAAGAATTAATACCACAGCATGGTTGACTTTGTCTCTGTTCTCTGAGGTAGATAAAAAGAGCAGAGTTGTGGGTTCTGACATTAGTTGTACATGATGTCTGTGCGGGTACGGAAGCACGCTCCGACGCTCCGTGTATTGAAGACGGCCCCACCCGAGTTGGTCCGAACCATTGTACGCGGTGCGGACCCTGACCTTGTACGCTGTCTGTGCGAGATCGGGTACAACCTGTTAAAAGGCAACGTACCACTGAGTCCGGCTTAGAAGACCAAGTCGACCAAGCATAAGACAGGTCTCCGAACCCTAGTCCAGAAGCGAGTCTCTCAAACACAAAAGAAAAAGGTGTTACAGAAAGGCGGCTTTCTCGGGGCCATCTTAGCACCGTTGGCCGCTTCCGTGTTGGGTCCAGTATTGGGTGGACTCTTCGGCCGACAATGAACCACGGTTCCTTCAAAACCTCCAATCGCCCTACCCTGTTCCATCTACCGTGAAGACCATAAACACCTCGATGAAGAGATGCAACAGATCTTACAAAGACCGGGGTTAAGCGACAGTGAGAAAGTACAACGGTACAATGACACGCTTCAACGGTACATGACGTTCATGGACCAATACAAAACCCTCTCTACCCCAGCGCCACCACCACCACCACCACCACCACCACCACGCGACATACCGCCGACCTCAGCACCGCTCCAACAGCCGGCATTACCAGGGGTACCACCCACAGCCCCACAGTGGGTGGAAGACGAAGTGCTGAAGAGTGTACCCGCATCGTTCAAGAAACATGCTGGCCTGGTATTACAACGGATGAAACAGAATCCTAACATGACTTGGAATGATAAAGGCGAACTACTGGTACAGAATTAAGTGGTCTCCGGGACCCACATGACGGATTTAGTTAATGACCTGATGCGTCAACGCAGGTCGCACACGGATCCCCGAGGATGGGAGGTCTTCGCTCAAGGCTTGAAAGACATGCATGTACCACAGGAATTGGTGGGGAACCCCCAGCGCTGGGCCTGGATGCAGCGGACCCAGCAATCGCCGAGTGGCCCACTACCTTCTTGGGAAGCCGAGTGGGAACCGGAGTCACCCCCCAAAACACCACCACAACGAGCACCTTCTTTTCACGCCTTCAAAAAACCACCCTTGATCAAGACACCCCACATCTCCAGAGCCGTGACACGTAGCAAGTCACCGCGACGAACACGACGCCGGACACAACAGCCCAAGGCCTGGAACACCTATTAAAACCAACAGCAGCAGCAGGACAGCTCAGTCGCCATGTTTTACCTCACCTTACCCAGTAACAGTTCGCTGGATGTGTTTCCTGACAACACCTTGGGCAAGTACGTCACCCAGGCCAATACGATACTCCCAAGGAGTTCATGCAGGGGCTGACAAGACTGTTGCATTATAAGGCTCTACGGGAGGTAACGAATGTTTCAAAACTCATCCTAACCTTTCCCTTCAAGAATCACGTGGACTTCGATTACAACGCACACAACGACAAGGCACAGATCATCCTCACCGCCAACGTGAGTGTCGTACTGAGTCCTATCCTACAGCAAATGCTGGGTTTCGATCTACAGACGTTCGCTGGTCCCACCGCCCACCAAGTCCAGATCCCGAGAGATATGAAGTCGGGTATGTACGGACGCTACGTCTACTCGGACGTGGTCGACAACCACATCGTGGGCGATATCAACACACCTCTGTTACGGGTGGTCCCCATTAAAAAGACGTATGGAGATCAAGTTACCCACAGTTTCACCCACATGCTCTACCTACCCGTACGACAAACCGACATCAACACTATCACGGTGGATATAAGAGATGACATGGGACCACCGGTGGCATTCGAACAAGGAAAAGTGGTGCTGCCACTTCTTTTTTGATGACGTCACAGATCAGTACCTAAGTTGTTTACTTTCACTGCTCCAGGGAAATGTGAATTTACTCTGGATTTCCTAGGAGTTTCTGTACCAATATGTGCTCACGTGCTTATGAAGGTATGGGTGACTCTCGTTGATACTCATTTACTGCCGATCGTTCATATTTCGTGTATTATACGACTGTGAAGTTTGCAGATCAGCTCTATTTGTTCTGATGGCAGCTGCCATTTTGGCTGTTACCGTCCTTGTCGACGGTTTGGAGTGAGGCTCTCTACGGTCCACTATGGCTGATGGTGAGTCCGGGGAAAATGTTGATCTCCAATCTGACCACAATAATCCCGAAGTGGTGGCTGAAAGCGAACTATTGAATGTTTCTCAGCCATTGTGAGCTCCTATGCTATATGGTCGACAAAATTGATATCTTGCCCGTGGACACGGTAGTGAAGTTATGTGAAGACGTATACACTGATATGGAGGCGCAAGAGGCGAAGGATATCTTGTTTAAATGTCGCCGCAATGTATTCAGTGCGAGATACCGAAAAAGGAATGGACCGAATAAAAAGTTCAATACTTTGCAAGATATCGCCAAAATGCTACAAGAGCTCGAACCTGAAGACACCCCCTGCTTTGTTGCTAAAAAACTTAGTAGACTGCCACCGGTTTCCACCAATCATATTGATGTTACAACATTACTCCGAGAAATTAATGGCCTGAAGTTGCAAATGGCGGATGTTGCTGATATTGTACGAGAACTCAATGACCTCAAGAGGCAAATGTCAGATGTTACTGGCAAGATCGACACGATTAGCAATGCTCAGTCCACGGTACATAGGAAATTGGATAAACTCAATCAGAAATGCCAACAGAGCCCCTCCAGCGTTAAACAAGCGGTAAATGGTGGTTGTGAGGTCAGTAACGCAAAAAGTGTCGACCATATTGCAAAAAATGCCGACGCCAGATATGCCGACGCCAGGAGTGCCGATGCTAAAAGTGCCGACGACGTAAATGCCGATAACGGAAACGCCATCGCCAAAAATGCCGACGCTGTTATCTGTAGTGGACGCAGAAATAGTGATACAAACGTCGAGAATATATCATCTGTGGTGCAAAATGAAACAACTCCGGACCGCACTATGTCGTACTCGGGTATTCTCTGCTCCAAACCTCCAGAAGGAAAGTTTGAACTCGTATCTCATAGCAAGTCGCGAAAGAAGTCTGATCTACGCGGCATCAGAACGTATCCTCCTGTCGAGATTTTCGTGACCCAGACACGACGACAGAGGACATACGTCGTTACGTTAAGCGTAAATCGGGAGTCGAAGTAAATTGCGAGCAGCTGCAGACCAAATATGATTCGTACGCCTCTTTCTGGCTTAGTGTGAATGGTAGACACTCCAGATCTCTGTTGGGGCCCAATTACTGGCCTGAAGAAGTACTTGTCCGAAAGTATTACAAGCCGCGTCAACCAGCATATGATGCTGACCAGGACTCTCGCGTTGTATCCCAACCACGGGAGGAAACGTGCTACTGACTCTCACAGTTACATATCTCGCTGGAATAGTGATGGTGAGTACGATAATGAGTACGATTGTGAGTACGATTAATTTGCTAGCAACCTCAACTTTCATAATGGATCTATGTATCACATCATATAACTGTCGTTCGGCGAAATCTTGTTTACCTGAGCTTAAGTCTCTTTGTGATGTCAGTGACATTTGTTTACTTCAAGAAACTTGGCTTCTGAAAAACGAATTGGGGCTTCTGAACTCCATTCATTGTGATTTTTATGGCCGGGGTGTCTCGGCTGTGGATGAGACTGTTCTTGCCAAAGGCAGACCCCATGGGGGCCTCGCTATTCTCTGGAAGAAGTCGTTTGGGAGTAGCGCGAATTGTATTGAATATGATGACCCCAGACTTTTTGGTATTCGCATTGAAACAGTTAACTCTAAGTTACTCATTTTATGTATATACATGCCCACAGACTCACCCGAAAACTTAGAGTCATACATTGATTACCTGGGTAAGGTTAGGGCTGTTATAGAAGAATCTGACATTCCCAATGTCCTTGTGATAGGTGATTGGAATGCTCATCCCTCACGTCGTTTCGGTACTGAACTGCTTAATTTTTGTGACGATTACAATTTATTTGTATCTGACATTGAGCGTTTACCTGCGGATACATATACGTATGTGAGTGACGCACACCTGTCCACGTCAGGGTTGGACCATTGTGTGTCGTCCGATAACGTTAATCGGTCAATTCGATCTATTGAAGTACTGTATGATGTCATTTCATCCGACCATCGCCCTCTATCTCTATCTATTGGATGGGACGCTCTACCGAGGTTACAGAAAGATTCCAGTGCATCACGTAGTTATAGCATTGACTGGAAAAACTTGACAGACAGTGATATCTCATTGTATTCTCAGGCAGCTCAAAATCATCTGTGTAAGTTATCCATTCCTGTGCATGCTGTTCTGTGTAATGATCACGAGTGTGGCGTAGTTCATCATGATGATATATGTAATTATTACAATTCTATTGTACAATCGCTTCTGTCTTCGGGCTTTGAATCTGTAGCTAAAGTTAAGGTGAATAAGGCCCATATTGTTCCAGGCTGGAATGATTGTATATCCGACTTACACGCTCATGCAAGAACAAGCTTTATTATGTGGAGGGAACATGGTAGCCCACGATGTGGGCCTCTCGCTGATTATATGCGCCGTACTAGGAGGCAATTCAGATATGCCCTGCGTGCTTGCAGGAGAGAGGAAGTAAATATTCGCTCTGATAAGATGGCACAAGCCTTGTCTGATAATTCATATGACGACTTTTGGAAGGAGGTTAGGATCTCCAACGCTAAACATATGAGTTTACCAGATCGAATTGACCATGCTGAGGGTGAAAGTGACATTGTCAACCTATGGAAGGATAAATTCTTCCACGTTCTTAATTGTGTCTCCACTGAAAAACACAAACACGAGGTATTAGATGCTCTGGTAAGTTACAGAAACGGATCTTCTGATGTGCCTGCTATTTCACCAGACAATCTTCGTGCTATTATTCGTGATATGAAGAGTAATAAATCCGCTGGTATTGATGGTCTGTCCGCTGAGCATCTCAAGTTTGCACCTGACGCCTTATATGTTCATCTGTCATTATGTTTCAATGCTATGTTCCTCCATGGGTGTCTCCCTAAAGAACTGACATATGTAGTTGTAAACCCTATTGTCAAAAATAAGTCGGGCGACATAACCAAATCAGATAATTAGAGACCTATTGCTGTCGCCACTGCTCTATCCAAAGTTATTGAATTATATGTGCTACAGAAGTGTGAGGCGCAGCTCTATAGTTCCGATTTTCAGTTTGGATTTAAATCCGGTTGCTCTACTGATCAATGTATCTATGTTTTTAAGGAAGTTGTACATTTTTATCGTTCCAATGGCAGCCCTGTTTTTGTATGTTTTTTAGACGCTAGCAAAGCTTTTGATAGAATCAATCATTGGACTCTTCTCAAAAAGCTGATTGATCGAAATTTGCCGATGTGCTTTATCAATATACTGTATGTATGGTGCAATACTCAATTGTTTGTCGTCAAGTGGGGCTCCACTGTCTCTTCATTGTTTAAGGTAACGAATGGTGTCAGACAAGGTGGGATCTTATCTCCCTGTCTTTTTGCTATATACTTACACGACCTTGACTTGTCATTATCTAAAGCTGGTGTGGGATGCAATATTTCTGGTTTATTTGTGAATCATTTGCTGTACGCTGATGATATGTGTATCATGTGTCCCTCCGCCAAAGCCTTGCAGGGTCTTTTAAACTATTGTTCTTCTTACGCAGAGTCGCATGATATTGTCTTCAACACTAAGAAAACCGTGTGTATGGTTTTATCGCCAAGGCGATATCGAGATTTTTTGCCTCCTCCGGTTAAGTTGGGTGGGGAGTTATTGAAATATGTCAATTGCTACACCTACTTAGGCCACATTATAACGTGTGATCTGTCAGATAATGCGGATATCGAATCGCAAAAGAGAAGGCTTTGCGTACGTGCTAATGTGCTTCTTAGGAAATTCCGTGATTGTACGACTGGTGTTAAGAAAAGTCTTTTTAGAGCATACTGCTGTAATGTTTATTGTTGTCAACTTTGGAGTACTCATACCACTACTGTTTTTAACGGCATCAAAGTTATGTACAACAACGCATTTCGATGGCTGCTTCATTATAGATATAGTTGTAGTGCCAGTGCTATGTTTGCTGTCAACAGCATCCCTTCCTTTGGCGAAATATTGAGGGAAGCTGTCTATTGTTTCAAAAGGAGAATTGAGTCCAGCGAAAACCTGATACTGTGTACTATACTTAAATCCGACCTTATTGTACATTCTGTGCTGCTCGATAAATGGCAGAAACTGTTGTATTCCTCTAAGTAGTGCCTATCGGCACTACATACCAGTATGTAATCTTGTTTTCTATGTATATATGGATCCGTGTCTGAAATAAAGTATTATTATTATTATTATTATTATTTTCGACAAGCACGTGCTCCCCACTTTGTATAATGAAGGTGCCTTACGAGTGCGATGCACGCAGCTATATGGACTATTATGCCCAACAGGCCGGAGGTGGCCTTCCGGTCTTTAGTGGTGCACGCATGCAACGAGGACATGGGCTGGGAAACATACTCGGGAGCATCGTCAAAACGTTCCTGCCCTTGGTGACGCGTGGGGTGAAAGCAATCGGCAAACAAGCGGTACGCAGTGGACTGCAAGTCGCCGGTGATGTCTTGGGGGGTACGGCACCCAAAGAAGCCTTGAAACGGCGGGCCAAAGAAGCAGGAGGCGTCTTGTCGCCAAAGCACAACGCACCGTAGGGAATAAAAGACCTGCACCACCGAGACCACGCACCAGTCGACGACCGACCCAGCGACGACGCACATCGAAGACCCAGGATATCTTTTCTTAAACATGTCCTTGATCCACGCAGAGTCCTGCCCCTCCACCAACAGTGAATTTGATTTGTGGACCGTCCGCCCACACAGACCAGTGCCGAACAAGGATTATGGGTGGAGCATCTCCCGCTCTCCAGCATCAACGAAACAGGGCCCATCGAGTTCACCATCAGTAATGCGGATACGGCCTATGTGGATTTAGCCCATACATACTTGTATGTGAAAGCCAAGGTCGTCAATGGGGATGGCTCCAGAATCGTCGACCAAGCAACGGTGGGCCCGACGAATCTCTGGCTGCACTCTATGTTCCAACAGGTGGATATATTTCTCAGCGACAAACTGATCAGTGACTCGACCAACACGTACCCCTATCGAGCCTACATCGAGACGCTGTTGTCGCATGGACGAGAGGCTAAAAAATCTCAGCTGACAGCCGCTTTATTCTACCAGGACACAGCCGAGCACATGGGCGTAGAGAACGACAATGCGGGATATGACAAACGGAAGGTTTTCACCGCGAACGGCGTCTCGGTGGATCTCATGGGTCGACTGCACGCAGACATCTTCATGCAAGACAGGTACCTCTTGAACAAGATCCCCATCAAAATCCGACTGATACGGGCGCCTCCGACCTTCGCCTTGATGGCCACTAGCGTAGAGGGGCATGCAGCTGACTATAAGATTGTCATCCAAGACGCAGTCCTGTATGTCCGAAAAGTGAAACCGAATCCAGCCGTTCATTGGGACACCTCAAAGCCTTGGAAACAAAACCAGCCAGTACCCTATCCGACGTGTGCAAACCAAAGTGTTCTCTGTGTCTGCTGGAAATATGAGCGCCAACAAAGAAAACCGGTTCCTGGGGGAACTACCCAAGCGATTGATCCTGGCCTGTGTGGAAAATACCAGTTTCAGTGGAGCGTACCCAGAGAACACGTTTGACTTTAAACATTTCGGCATCAATTTTGTGGCCGTGCATGTGGATGGACAACAGGTCCCAGCCACGGCCTTAACACCGAACTTTGGGCGCGCGAATATCATTCGAGCCTATCAGAGCCTGTTTACAGCCACCGGTCAAATCAACCAGGACGAAGGGAATATGATCAGTCTGGAGGACTACGCGAACGGATACACGTTGTTCTGTTTCGATCTGACCCCCACCTTAGAGAATGACCATCAGCTGGCCCTCGCCAAGCAAGGTAATTTACGGTTGGAAATCCACTTTGCACGAGCCCTCCGGAGCATCGTCAATGTGATCTGCTACGCCGAGTTTGACAACATCATTCAAGTGGACAAGGCGCGCAACGTCCTGTGTGACTTTGTCACCTGACATGGATACAGACCAGATATACACCGTGCTGGAGAATGACCCAGAGACACGTATGGTCTTTCAAGGGGTGTTCGCCCGAGATGTGTTCCAATTAGACCGTGTGTATCCTGCTGCTCACGTTCTCAACACGGACCCGATGGATCGACCCGGTGAACATTGGGTGGGCGTGTACTTGACAGAACAACAGGGCGAATACTTTGACCCGTACGGCCTGCCACCCCTCCATCCCGATTTAACAGACTTCATGGATCAAGGCACAGAGACGTGGTGTTGGAACAGTCAAACGTTGCAAAGCCTGACCAGTAGCGTGTGCGGACAATATTGCTTGTTTTACCTGTACCATCGATGCCGGGGAAGAACCTTATCTACCATCGTACAGATGTTTGACGAGTACCCCAAGGCCGAGGACCGAGATGTACTCGTATATGACTGGGCCGCCCATCATTTCAATGTACAAGCCCCGTTCTGGGCTTAAGTTCTTTCAATGTACAAGCCCCCTGTTCTGGGCTTAAGTTCTTTCACGAAAAGCCCCCTGTTCTGGGCTTAAGTTCTATCAATGTACAAGCCCCCTGTTCTGGGCTTCAGTTTTCACGTGGTTGTTCTCACGTTGTTGTTGTTACTGAATAAAAAACAAAATGAGATCTCACCATAAAACCCCTGTCTTGTGTGTTTTCTATATGAGCATAATGCATGAAGGCTATAACAGACATATGGGGATTCGGTGGAACTGGCTTTCAACACCGTGGAGAAAGTAGCCAATCAGTGGCCTAGGATGGGGCCAAATGTAACCCATCCATGTCCAGAAAACATTACCCGGATGTACAAGAACCCGGATGTAGGCGAGGACGTAGGCGGAAGCATTCTAGTACCCGGATGTAGGCGCAGACGTGAGCGAAATTCTAGTACCCGTCCGTTGGTTCTTTTATCGATCGCTCATTGGCCCTTTTTCTCGACCGCTGATTGGTCCAAATGGAACTACCCATCCTTCCCAGGTTAATTTACAATCCCCTTTTTGTGTTCAAGCTCTGTATATCGATGCCGCAACATTGTTGCCGAACATTGCCGAAAGGGAGCCCTTTGACCTTTTGACCTGGATGTGATTTTTGAACTTTTGACCCGAAATACACCCGCGCACTTCCGGTGATGCCGCGCAGGCGTGCGGCCGGATAACCCGCGCGCGCGCGCGCTCGCCCGGATAACCCACGCGCGCTGCGGCCGGGTCGGGCCGGGTCGGGCCGGTCCGAGCCGGGCCGGGCCGGGCCGGGCCTGGGAAAACCCGGATGTTGAAAATCCGGACCCTACGTCTAAGGGAAAATTGGAACTCTTCTGTGTTCGGAGGTCATTCTGAAAACCGGAAGTGACGTCACACACAACCCACCAAACCACGTGACCTGCGCACCAGAATGTTGAACACGAACGACACACTAGTCCAGGCGGATGCCCCCTCACATATGCTTCACATTGATACCTCACTCGATCCAATCGGCCCACTAGTGGCCCAACTAGACCGCAACACGTCTATTTCCATACGCTTTTCCCACAATTCCCTGTCTGCGCATGCGCAGAACGTCGAAAACGAACGACACACTAGTCCAGGCGGATGCTCCTTCACGAATGCTTCACATTGATACCTCATTCGACTCCATCGGACCATTAGTGGCTCACCTAGATCCCAAAACGTCTATTTCCATACCCTTTTCCCACAATTCCCTGTCTGCGCATGCGCAGAATGTTGACAACGAACGACACACTAGTCCACGTGGATGCTCCCTCACGAATGCTTCACATTGATACCTCATACGACCCCATCGGCCCATTAGTGGCCCACCTAGGCCCCAGAACGTCTATTTCCATACACTTTCTCTACTGCGCATGCGCAGAATGACGTCAGTTCCACGTCACACACAGCCTGTTGGATACTCCTTCACATATGCTTCACATTGATACCTCACTCGATCCAATCGGCCCACTAGTGGCCCGCCTAAACCCCAAAACGTCTATTTCCGTACCCTTTTCCCACAATTCTCTGTCTGCGCATGCGCAGAATGTTGGAAACAAACGATACACCAACCCAGGTGGATGCTCCCTCACGTATGCTTCACATTGATACCTCATACGACTCCATCGGCCCATTAGTGGCCCACCTAGACCCCAAAACGTCTATTTCCATACCCTTTCTCTACTGGGCATGCGCAGAATGACGTCAGTTCCACGTCACACCCAGCCCGTTGGATACTCCCTCACGTATGCTTTACATTGATACCTCACTCGATCCAATCGGTCCATTAGCGGTCCCTACAGATTGCCGAACATTCTCACGAAAATCCACGTATTTGGGACTACTTTCGGTCCGCGAAGACAGACCGCATCACCGCCAGACCGCATCACCGCGGAGGAATACATCCCCCCAAGGTCACGCCCTATTCATCCAGACCGGAAGTGACGTCATACACTTGCGCAGAACACTCCTGCACACACCTCCTCATGACCCCCTCATTTCTGCGCACACCACTTTTTCGCGCATGCGCAGTGACGAGCCAGAAAGTCGAATCCTCTTTGGTTACTACTCACGTCCTAGTGGTGGTCTTTCAGGCGACCTGTTCTCTTGTTTGATTCAGCATAGAGAGATTGAAATGTTTTGATATTTGTCGAGCGAAGCGAGGCGAATTTTTTTTTCTGAAAAAAAAGTTTCTGAAAAAAAGTTTCTGAAATGTTTTTCCTCATGACAGAGCATTGATGAAAGCTTTCATGATAAAAAGTCAAAATATAGGAAATATAGGAGGTTTTGAGTAAAATATAAGATAATATAGGAATGACTCAAAAATATAGGAAAATATAGGAAATATAGGGGGCACTTGAAGGCCTGGAATTGGAACAGAGACACGTGGTTTGACAAACAATAAACTATGATTTGATCCTTCATTACAATAATGCTGGTAAATATTTTATAAATGCACAAGAAATTCATGCCAAAAGGCAAAATAAATACCCCCCCCCCGATTTGGTGTAAGACTCACGAAATATAATTTACAAAGGATCTGCTGGAAGTTGTATTGTCAGTCTTTTGTCCAGGATATTGCCTTTTCAATGGGAGGTCTTACAGCCTTGCCGATATCAGTGGCGTGCATAACCTCGGGTCGTACTATTACCCAGCCGTTGCCCAGCTGCTGCTCAGCCGATTCCCAGCCGATTACCCAGCCGTGACGGCCGTATTATATTTGTTATTTACGGCATTATTCTGAGAAACTATAACTATTAATGCGTTCCGTTATAATATTTATACGATTCTGCTTTTATCTAGTATATTTTCAATTATATATCGGATCCTGCAAGGCCCTTATTCGTCGATTCATTCTTCCACGAATAAAACTTCGAGAATCAAAGATGGCGGCCGAATTTCAGCGTGGGGTGAATGTAAAAATAGCGAGTATTGTGATTTCTGTGTCTGTTGATTATTGTTGTTCCCTCTGGGGAATGAATGTTATGACTCAATACAATGTTTCAATGGGAGTACAAAAGACTCCTCATTTCAAGACAATTTAATTCCTTTTACTGAATATTATAGAAAAATAAATATATATATTTTTTCTTTTCAAGCGCAATATAGTGTCCTCACAAGTCATCTTATCTGAACAAACATATTACGATGTATGTCAATGATATAAGAGGTAAATGAAGACGAACCTTTTGAATTGCATGAGTTACCATATTGGAAGCGACTAATTGAAGAACAAAGAACTTTTATTGAGTCATAACATTTATTCCCCAGAGAGAACAAAAATAATCAACAAACACAGAAATCACAATACTTTCACGTCCTAGTGATAAATATGACAAATAAATAAATAAATAAACAATATACGTCATCTATTTATTTATTTTTACATTCACTCCATGCTGAAATTCTACTGCCATCTTTGATTCTCGAAGTTTTATGCGTGGAAGAATGAATCGACGAATAATTTAGGGCCTTGCAGGATCCGATATGTACCTGAATATATACTAGATAAAAGTAGAATCGTATTAATATTATTACATAATGCATTAATAGTTGTAATTTCTCAGAATAATGCCGTAAATAACAAATATAAGTCGACTGGGCACGGCCGTCACCGCTGGGTAATCGGCTGGGAATCGGCTGGGCAACGGCTGGGTAATAGTATGATCCCATAACCTCCCGTGCGTTTGATATGCAACAACAACAACTTGGACTATTTGGTTGGCTTCAGCATAAGTCATCAGCCGACAAATACTTTTCGATACATAGAAATGACGGGTGGTATACTATGAATCATTGTGTTGTAATGACATAAAATAGCGACAAAAAACTTACTAGAAAAACGGCAAAAAATCGCATCGTCCATCTGTACAAGCTGGGGAGCCGCCATGTTCAATCTTAATGCTAGGGGCGTGTGGTCATATCATCCAAGTTGCCACATGAACAGGTACAATAAAAGCGTACCTGAGATACAACACATATCACGAATCGTTAGATTCTTGGTATGTGCTTTAGAATAGGTCACCCGGAAGACTTTTCTGTGAAGTCATGTGGCTCTGTCAGTATGTCGGCACCTCTTCCCACTTCCCTTATATGTGTTGTAATTCTGCTAGAAGCCACCAACCTGACTGCCGTAACTCGTGAAGCATGATGGGAAGTGGAATCCGACTACAGAAGCAAAGCCCATTGAAATGCATTGCAATGAGGGTTCCCCATTATTTCGTTTTTGTCCAAAAAGAATGCTTCAAGAATGACGTTATTGCTCCATCGCTTACAACTGTGTTTAACAGCTGCATTGAGACAGGAATGTTTCCAGCCCAGTGGAAACTCGCAAAAGTGATACCGCTGTACAAGAAAGGCGTCAAGAACGACCCTGGAAACTACAGACACGTGAGCATCTTACCCATTCTGTCAAAAATTCTTGAAAGACATGTTCACCATCATCTCTGTGCTTACTTGGAATATAACAATCTAATATATGGGAGACAGTCCGGCTTTCGAAATTTCCACTCATGTCAGGCCGCCTTGGAGTTACAAAATTGACCAGTGTCAGCTGGTAGGTTCTGTGTTTATTGACCTGCGGAAAGCCTTTGATCTGATCAACCATAACATCTTAATAGATAAACTGCAAATATATGGACTAAACATCAATGCTATTCGTTTTTTAGAATCATATTTACAATTTCGAAAACAGTGTGTGTCCTTCAAAGGATGTTTTTCCAGAGGAATTGATTGTACGGTTGGTGTGCCACAAGGCTCTATTTTAGGGCCATTGTTGTTTTTATTGTACCGTACATAAATGATATGCCATTACACACTACATCTTGTGATATGGACTTGTTCGCCGACGACAGCACTCTGCACACTACTGCTAAATCTATCATCGAGTTGGAAGCCAAATTAAATGGGGACGTCATCAACACTGAGAATTGGTGCTCGAACAACAAAATGTGCTTGAACACTGAAAAGACTAAGTGCATGCACACTTACAAAAGACTGAACTAAGACATCAAACTAGGACAAGCTAAAATACAAAATGTACCCAACGAAAAGCTGCTTGGTGTATTTATTCAGAATAATTTATCTTGGTCCTTACATGTAGATACTATAATTAAGAAGGTAAAGAGTAAACTGTACCTGTTGGCTCAAATCAAAGCATTTCTGCCTTACAGTGCGAGGCGTCAATTTTTTAATAGCTTTATTCTACCCCACTTGGATTACTGTTTAACTGTTTGGGGTAACTGCTGTGAAACCGATATGGCCAGACTCAAGAGCCTCCTTAAGCGTTCAATGCGTCTGGTACTCGGCTGTGATAGTTCGTTAAGCTCTCGTGAAATGTTTTATCGCTTAAATTGGTATCCTCTGTTTTATAGATACCGTTTTAATCTTGTTGTTTTAGTTTATAAAATTTTAAACGGTCAAGCTCCATCTTATCTGAAATCTCTTATCAATGTACATTCGTCAGGTAGAAATTTAAGATCCAACTCAAATGAACTTTTAACTGTACCATTCGCTCGTACGGGGCTTTTAAAGTACGCTTTTAGAATAGCTGCTCCTACGCAGTACAATATCTTACCTTTACATATTAGAAAATGTGAAAGTCTACGGAGTTTTAAAACTGCCTGTTTTAAGTTTTATTTTGATGATTTTAGAAAGACTGAACATTTATCTTAATTTATTACATATTTACAGGAATTTAACTGACATATCAAATTTCTTATATTAACCGCTATCATTGTGCTTATATTGTTTTAAACGCGACACACTTGATTTGATTATTGTATGATCCTCTCTTATATGCTTTTATCATTTGTAGTATTTATTTGTTAATCAACTAGTTATAGCGCTCGACCCTGATGAAAAGAGGCTGTTGTCCTATAATTTTAGGTCATCGAGATTAAATAAAGATTATTATTATTATTATTATTATTATTCGAAATTTCGTCGGGAACTATGGTAAACCCTATTGGAAATCACATGAATCACATAATATGACAATTATTTGGCGGGAGATTTCACGTTGCATTCCTAGACCTCCGTCTGATCGACGGAGGTAAAAATATCCCTTTCGGTCGAAATCACGATATTTTGTTTCTTCCTAATATCCAGTATTTTCATACTATGTTGTTTCGTGACATTTGATGAGTGATTCGTCAGGTTTATGAATGGCGCAGTGATATACTACAGGTGATTGAGCAAACTATAGACAATAAAATGTCAAACAGCGTGAAGAGAAATTTGAAATATTTTGAAAAGATCAGTTCCAAGGAAAATGTGCTGCAGCCTTGTCAGTGGCTCAATTAATTTGGACACAGTCAGAGGCGACTGTCTTAATAAGTAGAAAAATAAGTTGACCACTTCTAGTAATCATTTTATCTACCCATTTTAGATAATTTACGAATAGGTAATACGGAGACGAGTAACGCATTGTCATTATGATTAATAATAAATAATACTAGGTATCGAATTACAGATCATTCATCATAAAAACGAACGCAACAATACGTTTCAGAAGTAAGGGGAACAACTCACCAACTTTCGCCAAATAAAGATTTCAAATAAGAGAAAAACAATTTGATATGACGTTTAGCTTTCACCCCCAAGCAATTTGGATACATGGAAATATGTTTTGAAAATAGGAATAATTAAACCTCTGTGGTAATCGAAACAACGACCCTCCAATCCGTGGAGTTGCAATCACGTCTTTGCTATGTCATCTCATCTACGTCTGTTAAAAGATGAGTTAGACAATCCTGTGCGCGAACAATACATTATAGTTGTGCAGTGTAATTGTGCTCTTTTGGTTATAATCATGAAATTTGGCACATAGCTATTTTGAATTGTCCTCTTTCATTTAAGATGGGACACAACCTCTCTATCCTCATTCCTCTGGCTTGCTTCGCTTGTGTTGATTTCCCCGTCCTCTTTGGCACTCAGAATCCCTGTAGATTAGCATAACCTCTTTAAATTTAATCACTCTCGTGAATTCAATAATTGTGTGTATCAGCAGACATGGGCAGAAAAATATTGCACTTGACGTCATTCTTTCAAGTCAGAGCCCATTTTTGCTAGAATACTGGTTTGCACTCCACAATTTACGTTAATGCGCTGTCAATCAGTTTCACGAATGGAATTACGTCATATATTAGCAGATGCTGACGATAAAAATCGTTCTATTTGAACTCATCCTCTCAATAAATCCTATGGGTTAAGACTTTCCTGGTTTTGATAATCCTAATATTCAGATGCCAATAATATCATCTTTTCTTTACTAACGTGACTGAATAAGTGCTCGTACGAAGACCACCCCCTCCGCTGATATGTCTTTCAATGTATTACTGCCACAGCCGCAGATTTTGACTACAATGTAGTCATTTCTCACTTGTTTCTTTAAGATTAGGTAGCAACTGCGTCAGCTGAACGCGTGTAGTAAGGGGCGTCGATAAGCCGGTGAACCGGTAATGTGTTAAAACGGCATGCACACTTAGTCAGGCACAGGTTGAGTCACGTCGGCATACGTTGGTGTCGGCAGAGACACATCGGTTTTACGTCAGTCCGACGTGGCATCGGCAACGCATATTTCAGTGCTAATTTCCATATATCGGGATTACGTCGAATTTCTGTATAATCTGCCTCATTATAGTCATATGACGCACCCCTTTTCACACTTTAGTCTGTGCCATGCCGGTCACTTCAAATATTACAATGTTATGATCACTATTGTCAAATCTCTCTCTCACCTCTGTATTGAGACGACCAGTCTATGCCATAGTACTGTTTTGTTCTATTGAGAGTTTCATTAAGATCGGTTTTTTCAGTACAGAAGCCTAACATGTAAATGCGTTATCGATGGCCTAATTTTCGTTCTATGCCTGTAAAACGCTCACCTGATCAATTCAGAGTAATGTTAACAGCTGTTTTCTTGATGAATTGTATCAGTGTTTGGTACAGATCATTAGCAATTGACGACAGGTGATGACATAATTCTTTTATTGAGTTATAGCCGTTTTTATGCATCTTTGCCGACAAGTTCTAGCCGATGTCCGCTATGTTGTTTCATATCTTGACAGATTCATATCTGGCCAGAACTATTTATTGTTGCTGTTAATGAGAACTAATGATCTGATTATTCTCAAAATCATACGAGTTATTTATTCTGTTGGAATTATTGACTGAGAAATGTTTAATAAGCATTATGAACTCGTATGGGTGGCTGTCCAGTATTTGGTAGTTGGGAAAGATCCCGATAGGCAGAGTACCGAATGACCGCACGAGCAGGAGAGTATAAATACGATGACAAGACGACTTGAGAGCAGATATTGACTGCAGGTCATAGATTCGACTGCAGGCCGTGATCGTGGGAGGATGGCTTTCGATTGAAGACAATTTTGTATCCTTTCGTGCATTGAGTTTGCTTCTCGATATATATTTATTCAGATTTCTATATATACATTGATACTATAGTCAATCATATTCATTGTGCACAGTCTTTTCAGCACTGCTAATTTGGGCTCCTTTTTTCCCCTCCCTGAGTCGCCCCAGGGACTTGTCTAGCTAACAGCTTTCTTTGTTGTAAACCTGTTTTTTCGTGTCGTCTTAAATCGCACCTCATCTCCATTTTGTGTATTTGTGTAGGTCCACTGCAAGGGCGGATCCAGCCAAAATTCATAGGGGGGGGGGGTCGACTTCACAGTCCAACAGGCGAGGGTCCAGGGGCCGCCTAGGCCCCGGAAGCTCCGGGGTCCTAGATCGCCGGAGATGCGTTCTGAGCGTTTTCCCGGAAATAAAACTGATCATAATGTATGCAGATTTATGGTTCTATTTTCACGATTTTCCTGCAATTATAAGCACGCATCAATATTGAAAAAATCGCACCTCATGCCTACATCCATTTGACTTTCTAGTTATATTTAAAACATACAAAACGATGGCATTTAGTTCATGGAAGGGAAACCAATATGCCTACCGATACGGTTCATTCGCAAAAAGGATAAAACAAGGAAATACTCACAGCCCAACAGGCGAGGGTCCAGGGGCCGCCTAGGCCCCGGAAGCTCCGAAGTCCTAGATCTCCGGAGATGCGTTCTAAGCGTTTTCCAGGAAATAAATTCGAACATAATGTATGCAGATTTATGGTTCTCTTTTCACGTTTGTTTCGCATTTATAAGCACGCATCGATATTGTAAAAATCATACTTCATGCCTGAATCCATTTGACTTTCTAGTTATATTTAACAGATAAAAAATCGATGACCTTTACATCATGGAACATTAGATACCGATTCATTTACACAAAGCTAAAATAAGCGATCCTCACAGCCTGACAGGCGAGGGTCCAGGGACCGCCTAGGCCCCGGAAGCTCCGGGGTCCCAGGTTGCGGGAGATGCGTTTTACACGTTTTCCCGGAAATAAATCTGAACGCAATGTAGGTAGATTTATTGTTCTATTTTCACATTTGTTTCGCATAAACACGCATCGATATTGAAGAGTATGCCTGACTCCATTTGACTTCCTGGTTTAACACAAACAAAACAGGCCTATAACACGTACACCACTACACGTGGTGCGCTCGCGGCGATAATATCTGATTTTAGATACATATTGAAACTATGAGGCGCCGTTTGTGACAATATTGTCAACGACAAATATATAGAGTTAAAACCAAAATATAGTCGCCGTTTGTGAAAATATTGTCAAACAAAAATATATAGTTAAAACCTTTGTAAATATATATAAAACGAAATAAATAGGGCCTATATATAAAGTTTTTTTTTTTTTTTTTTATAAATATTTTTTTTACATAAATAACGATAGGAAGTTAAGACGTTAAATTTAACGTAAATATAAAGTACACGAACAAACTTAAATAAAGTGTACATGTAAACCGGATATGCCCAAAGGAAGCTGCGCAATCGATGTGCGCGCGAGTGATACTGGTTAATCAAAACTGCAACTGGGTTCTGAAGCGAAACTATGACAGCGGTGAAAGCCACTCGCATGTCACAGATGTGGCGAATCAAACAATAAGATCACGTACCTGAACATATTTCAGCTCACTGCCATTATAATTTAGTAGAGGCCTATTCCAATTTTCAACAATTACTGTTGTCATTTACAATCGTACTTCAGAGTTATCACATCAATTAGATATAAGTACATCTACTTATAAATCAACATAAGATATCCTAGCCTGCAGCCAATATCATAGCCTGTCCCTTTGATGTTCAATCCACGATTCCGCTGGCCAAGTCGCTGGTTGCTATTTGCCGCATAAAAACATCAACAGAAGTTGAAATAAAACATGCGCAATAACGATGTATTAATTATGCGCAGCACAAATATTAGGCAATTTGAAATCATACTGAATATGAGCATATTTCATTGATCAGAATATGACCATTCATAGCTTAGTGATAGGATTTGTAATTATATTGTCGTTTTTGTATATTTTATCGTTTTTCGATAATTTCCGCATTTCCAAACAAGACGAAAATTTGTACTTGGTATAAGTACAGCGAATGTGGAAACTAATGGCTCATGAAGAATACTAGATTGGCCTTTTTCACTTTTGCGCTGCCTCGAAGCTGTTACTAGTAACTAAGGAATCAGTCGAAGCCGTTTTACCCCTGCGTGCTAATCGCTAATTGATCTTCAATACGCGTGGGGTTCTTGACGGGCATCGGTATTAACCCTATTATATACGCTGACGAGTGAGTGAATAGGGTTTAACGTCGCTTTCAACATTTTTTCAGCTATATCACGACGGGGAAGGGAAGGGAGGTGAGTGGGAGGGGTGTGGTTAACTACTTGTAACCGAGCAGATCTAATGCTGCCATTTTATACTGCTGTCCCACCGAAATATCATTCCGTAGGCAAACATGACACCCCACTCAGTCACATTATACTGACACCGTCCTTGTTCTATCTTCTTAATACTGAGCGTAAGCGAGGAAGCAACAAGTTCCATTTTTCAAGTCTTTGGTATGACCCGGCCAGGGATTGAACCCAGTACCTAGCGCTTACGAATATCAACAGTTTATTTTATTCTACTTGCGTTATACTAACTTAAAACCTAAAAGTTTGAGATCAAGTAAGCGTATCATGCTATAATAAATGATCTCGATAATGAAAACGAGGAACGGTGAACGCAACAGTACAATCCACACTGGTGGTTCCCACAGTATACGCCATGGTTCTTTCATAATTTGAGAGCGGTACGTTTGATGATACCAGCATAGTGCAACCGGTTCCTCATGACCCATTAGTTTCCACATTCGCTGTACTTATACCAAGTTCCCTGCAAATTTTTGTCTTGTTTGGAAATTCGAAAATTATCGAAAAACGATAAAATATACAAAACGACAATATAATTCCAAATCCTATAACTAGGCTATGAATGATCATATTCTGATCAATGAAATATGCTCATATTCAGTATGATTTCAAATTGCCTAATATTTATGTTGCGCATAATTAATGCATCGTTATTGCGCATGTTTTATTTCAACTTCTGTTGATGTTTTTATGCGGCAAATAGCAACCAGCGACTTGGCCGGCGGAATCGTAGATTGAACATCTAAGGGACAGGCCGTGATATTGGCTGCAGGCTAGGATATCTTTTGGTGATTTATAAGTAGATGTATTTATATCTAATTGATGTGATAACTCTGAAGTACGATTGTAAATGATAACAGTAATTGTTGAAAATTGGAATAGGCCTCTACTAAATCATTATGGCAGTGAGCTGAAATATGTTCAGGTACGTGATCTTATTGTTTGATTCGCCACATCTGTGACATGCGAGTGGTTTTCACCGCTGTCATAGTTTCGCTTCCGAACTCAGTTGCAGTTTTGATTAACCAGTATTACTCGCGCGCACATCGATTGCGCAGCTTCCTTTGGGCATATCCGGTTTACATGTACACTTTATTTAAGTTTGTTCGTGTACTTTATATTTATGTTAAATTTAACGTCTTAACTTCCTATCGTTATTTATGTTAAAAAAATATTTATAAAAAAAAAAAAAAAAAAACTTTATATATAGGCCCTATTTATTTCGTTTTATATATATTTACAAAGGTTTTAACTATATATTTATGTTTGACAATATTTTCACAAACGGCGACTTTATATTTTGGTTTTAACTCTATATATTTGTCGTTGACAATATTGTCACAAACGGCGCCTCATATGAAACTCCAACTTAAATAGTACACTCACAAACTACATGAATAGATGATGGTCTGTTTAATACACATATAGTTACTCTAATTACATAATCCACATTCATTTAATTTACATATCATTTCAAGACATTATTTCTACGTGGAATCCCAGGGTTCGCTGATCCCTCCCAAAAAAAGGTTTTTTTTAGGTTTCATGGGGGGGGGGTCCGGACCCCCCTGCCCCCCCCCCCCCGTAGATCCGCCCTTGCACTGGCTCGCCATGTCTGACGAGTCTGAGGATGATATGGAGATCGCCTATCTGGACAGTCAAGGCTTTATTGACTGTGGACAGTCGGCATTAGGGAAGCATAAGAGAGATAAGTATTTACTGAGGATTCTTCTAATTCTGGGAAAAAGAAAAAAGCCGAAAGAGCTGAGAAAGCTCTGAGAAAGCTGAGAATACCGATGAAAATCCCGAGATGATTGTGTTTATGTCCGCTGTTGGTGGGACTCCCCTGGCCAGGTTGAATCCAATCAATTTCGGCGTTGCCCTTCAAAAAAGGTAGGTCAAGTTCAGTTAGTGAAAAAGTTACAATCAGGCAGTATGCTTATAAAATGTTCCCAGGCTAAGCAGATCAAAACATTGCTGTCAACTGGCACCTTTATGGGCCGTGAAGTTAAATGTTCATTGAAACTTGAAGCTAAGCCACGAGGTGTAATTTAGAATTTAGATTAAGAATACTGATCAGCGATACGGATTTGATATTTTTGGAACATCATGATGTCTTGCCGGCATCATTGAAAACTGTTGACCGCTTCTCTCTTGCAGGAAACAAGCCTATGTTTATGTATACTATGATTGTCTTTTTGAATTTGGTGCTAATACTGTTATATGGAAAATGGAATAGGTCTTTGGATTATGGACGCGGATATTCTCTAATGGACGACGGCTGGATTATGAGTGACGGACTAGACGCTTGTAATTACAATGTAGCTCAAGACATTTCCGAGGGGGATTTACAAAAAGTACTGAAAAAACAACATGTGGTTAAAGTGCAGAGACTTACTAGGGGGAGAGAAAAAACTCCAACAAATTGTGTTATGCTTCATTTTGATTCGGCCTCTCTTCCATCTGAAGTAGTTCTTGGCTTCCAGCAATTTAAGGTGAAAGAGTACATTCCGCCCGTTATTCGGTGCTTTCAATGCCAACGTATTGGTCACGTGGCCTCGGAATGTAAAGCAAAACTCCGTTGTTCACGTTGTGGTGGCCAACATGAATATTCTGCTTGTCCAAATATGGAGATGCCGCGCTGTGTGAACTGTCATGGGGATCACAGCGCGGCTTGGCTCGGGTGTTCAGTAAGAAAAGAAGCAAACAAGGCTCAGTATGTAAAAGTTACATAATAAATTTCGTACTCGCAAGCTTTGAAGGATGTTCGGGCTGAAAATGCTCAGCAGAGCAGTCCGCCTCAAACCCCTGCTAGCCTCCCTGCAGCTATCACAGTCCTCGCAACTTCGTACTTCAGCTCGCAGTGCTCTGGCGTATGTCCCAGCACCGAAAGTTAAAGTAGTGTCCTTTGGTACACAAACTGATGCTGTTCCCCCAATTACAGTGATTAATTTAATCACATTCATAACTGGTGTATTTTTTAAGTGTGTTGAGGTGAAAGAGGGCCTCCACCAGAAAATATTGAAAGATATTTCTGAGATGGCTAGTAAGTGTTTGGGTGATGATGTTGGTACTGACGTCATCACACCAAATTCCATTCTACAACATTTGGTACCAGTTACTTCCGCTGATCCTTAATGGCTTCGTTTAGGCACCTATTAATCATCGCTGTCACCATGGCTTTCACTATTTTACAACAAAATATTCAGGGCATTACTGCGCATGGCCAAGAGTTTAAACATTATATATTTGGTCTGCCGGTTAAACCGGATATGCTATGTATTCAAGAAACTTTTTTAAAACCCAATCTAAATTTCACCTTACCAGGCTATGTTCCCATTAGGGAGGATAGAATTGGTAAGGATCATGGCGGACTACTTATATTTATTAAACGAGAAATTTCTTATAGTGAAATTAAGCTGCCCACAATTGGAAGCATTGAATGTCAAGCTGTTCAAATATCAACAGAAAGTGGAAAGGTAATTAATGTTGTCAATTTATACAACCCATGTAATAAGCTTGATATGGATGATTTTAATTTATTAAAGTCTCATATGCCTGGTTCATTTATAATTGCTAGGGACGTTAAGGCTTCTAATGTATTATAGGGTAGTGTTTCCAGTGATTATAATGGTAAGCTTGTTAGTGATTTTATTGATAATAATAATCTAGTTTTCTTAAATGATGGGTCAGGTACGAGACTTAATATCTGGACTGGCACCTTGTCCTGTATTGATCTCACATTGTGTTCCCAAGATATATCAAGTAATTGTACGTGGAATGTTGATCATGCTTCCCCTTGTGGAAGTGATCACTTTCCAATTTCGATTTCTTTCGGTATAACGGCAGTATCTGGTGGAACTGGTGGACCTCCTCGTTGGAAATTAAAGAAAGCTAATTGGCATGCTTTTGACAAGCATAAAAATACTTTGACAAATGATCTTTTCAGTGATGATGTTGATGTATTCGAAACTAATGTAATAGGTCCCATAAACGAAGCTGCGAATAATTATATTCCAAAAACTTCGGGGAATACCCCTTTTAAAAAACCAGTACCCTGATGGAATGATGATTGTGATCGGGCAATTAAAGATAGGAGGAAGGCTAAAAATAGGGCGTGCCGTACTAGGTTGTATGTTGATATCGTCGAGTACAAAAGAAAAAAAAAGCTGTAGCACAGCGTGTAATTAAAAGCGCTAGAAAAGGTTCCTGGCGAAATTTCTGCTCGACCATAAATAGCCAGACTAGTATTAAAAAAGTATGGAACCAGGTTAAAGCCATTAATGGCAATAAAAAATCATTATCTGTTTCTACTTTAAGTAAAGAGGATATTTTGTATAGTTCAAATTTAGAAAAATGCGACATGCTGGCTGAGTGTTTCGCTTTTGTTAGCAGTGATGAGAACTATGACCCTGAATTTATTGCCAACAAGCAGGAAATGGAATTGTTGCATGAAAATTCACTTAATAACATTCAATTTGATGAAATGCCTGTTAATGATGATTTTACCTTAATTGAATTAAAGCAGGCCATTCATTCATCCAGTAACTCTTCACCTGGTGAAGATGGAGTCACATATGAATTTTTTCGTCACCTTCCAGATACTTGCCTTGATGTTTTATTGTTGTTCTATAATACTGTCTGGGTTCGTATGCGTTTGCCTGCGGCCTACGCTGATAAACAGCGTGTATCACAGACGTCCCTACTCAGTGATACAAGCTGAATAGTATGAGCGTACCTGCGGCCTGAAAAAAGGCTGTAGTTATTCCTGTGGCTAAGCCTGGTAAGAATAGTTCACTGCCTTCCTCTTATCGACCGATCGCCCTCACTTCCACCTTGGGGAAATTAATGGAGAAAATGGTAAATAATAGGCTATTGTGGTTTCTTGATAAAAATGACATTTTCTCGCCCGCGCAAAGTGGGGTTCGACGTCGTAGGTGTACTGCAGACCATGCCGTGACCTTGGAGACAGACATCAGGAACTCCCTAGCTAATGGGGAGTTTTTATTGTCTGTTTTCCTTGATGCAGAGAAAGCTTACGACATGGTCTAGAGGAAGGGGTTACTGATAAAAATGATGAACTATGGTATTACTGGCAAAATGCTAGGATATGTGAAACGTTTTCTGACGAATCGTCTTATTAAAGTTAGAGTTAATAAAAATTATTCTCGTTCAGTTAATGTTCAAAATGGAACCCCTCAAGGTAGTGTTATCTCCCCTACATTATTTAATCTTATGATAAATGATCTCCCTTTATCCGTAAATAGCAACGTTAAATGCTCCCTGTTTGCGGACGACAAGGCCATTTGGTTTTCTGGTAGAAATTTTAATGTGGTTGTCAAGTATATCAAGCAGGGCCCTACCGATATTGTGACCTGGGGTAAGAAATGGGGATTTAAATTCTCCCCTGCCAAGTCCGAAGCAGTATTATTTACCAGGCGTCCACTACCAGTAGTGCTGGAATTATTTTTGAATGGTGTTCGCCTTAAGGTGTCTACTACTTTTAGATTTCTTGGTTTGGTTTTTGACAATAAATTAACTTGGGGTCCTCACATTGAATATTTAGTAACTAAATGTGATAAAGTTCTAAATTTAATGAGGTCTGTGTCGTCCACAACATGGGGAGCAGATAGGAAGTGTTTACTTTTATTATATAGGGCAATGATCAGATCTCGCCTGGATTATTGTTGCCAGGTGTATGATTCGGCTGCTCAGACGCTCAAAAAGAAATTAGACTCTATTCAGTATAAGGCGTTGCGTATTTGTACTGGAGCTATGTCTAATATCCGATTAAATGTAATGCAGGTTGCTTGTAACGAGTTCCCCCTTTTTATACGCCGCAAATTATGCACTGTGAAATTTGCATTGAAATTAAAAACCTCTTATAATAATCCAGCGAGTCGCACTTTGGATGATTCTTGGTATGACAAGTTTTTTATTGGCACTAATGTGCACCGTACTGAGCCTTTCAGTATACGGGTAAAGAACTTATTTAGTCAGTTTTCTGTTCAGGATTTTTCATTACTTAAGTTTTCTCCTTATGTTTTTTCCGCCATGGCAGTTTGTTAATCCTTTGGTTTCTGATCAGTTACATATGAAGATTAAGAAGAGTGACCCCCCAAATCTTATTCAGTTGTGCGCTAAAGAGCACATTTTGTTCCAACTGGAATTCCTATTTACATATTTATACGGACGGGTCTAAGTGCCCGGATACAGGTAAAACTGGCTCCGCGTTTTGTGTTCCAGAGGTACACATAGCCGTTTTGAGCGTCTGAGTGACCATGTATCTGTGTTTAAAACAGAACTGGTAGCTATTTTGCTATCTTTGCAGTGGATTAGTGATTTTAATCCATTTAGAGTGGTAATCTTTACTGATTCCTTAAGTGCCCTTCATGCATTACGTAATTTCAATCCGTCGGAGAGTTGTCCTCTCCTGTACGAAATAATGCATGCAGTTACAACTTTGTCATATCGAGGTGTCACGGTGGCCATTGATTGGATGCCGGCTCACTGTAATATACGAGGCAATGAAATGGCTGATCAGCTAGCCAAAAAAGCATTGTCTTTAGTTAACATCACCGTACCGGCCCCTCTGAATGTTAATGAAGTTATGGCTCGTTTGAGGCCATACTTTATTGACATCTGGCAGGAGGAGTGGATGTACTTCAATAAAGGCCGTTTTTATCATCATCTTCAGCCTTGTGTTACAACAGGAGCCTGTGTATGGAAGGCCAAATGTCCAAATAATCAGAAACTCACAGTTACTGAATCGAAAACCCAAGTTTTCAAACAGAAAACTTAAGTTATCAAAGAGAAAACCATGGTTTTCGAATCGAAAACTTAAGTTTACGGTCGAAAACCTAGGTTATCTACCACATAACCCCGAGTTTCTATTTTCCTAACCTCGAGTTTCTATTTCTCAACACTGAAAATCACAGTTGTCACTAGAAAACTTAAGTTATCAAACCGAAAACCTAGGTTTTCGAATTGATAACTTAAGTTTACAGTCGAAAACCTAGGTTATCCAGCGGACAACCCCGAGTTTCTCTTTCAATTTCGAGTTTCTCTTTTATTTTTGGACATTCGTGTAGAAAACTTAAGTTATCAATCGATAACTTAGGTTTTCGAATTTGCGATTGTCGTAAAGTGAAACTCGACTAACTAACTTCGAGTTTCGATATCCGGGTACTATGGGTTTCGCGCCCCTTCCCGCATGCTGACTGATTAAAACGTCAGACAGAACCACAAAATCAACATGTATTCAATAAAAGGATAACTGAGAGTATTTATTCCATGTAGACTATCCTGTATGACCGAGCCTAGTTTTTCCTACGAAGTAGGCTACAGATCGCAAATTGTCCGGTAATGAGTGAGTCCATCCGAATCCTTTCGTCGGCAAAATAAGGAGAAGCGTTGACATTAGAACCTTGATTTTTGGCATGAACGTGCATTAGGGCATTGTTACCAGCAAGTTCTGATCTGAAATAATTCTGATTTAAATTAGATTGATAATTAACACTTCAGTATATTGTTATGTGAACTGTAGCCTTTAACGTGTATCCTATTTCACATTGGCCACATCAGCTTCAAATTCAGGTCAAATTACCCAGAGCTAAAAATACCCTGTCCCACTGTATGTCTTTGTACCGGTTATGCTCAGGAGAATGACATAGAATCATTATTATCTTGTGCAGAGAAGGTTTCTTGAGTTAAATTACCGTAAACTACATAAATGCTACCTTTCTACTATAGTACTATATATAAAAATTTGTTGTATTGTTGGGAAAATAATGCGATTCAAAAAGTTGTTTTGATCCTGGACAAGGGCATTGAAAACCATTAAAGATATGTAAATGTATTTTCACACCTAAAGCTTGAAATCTACTGAACCTATATTATTCAATCTGTTTCCTTAATTAAAAAATTGTAAAATTAAATGGGCGATCGTTATTTATTTTGGAATGAAGGCGCATTAGGAGACTGTTACCAACAAGTTCTGAGCTGACCTGCTTTTGATGAAAATTTCTGGTGATTTTTGATGAAAATCACTGGCGATTACTGGGCGGTGCCCATCTTAATATAGGCAGGGTTTCAACTGGGGGTGGGGATTTCCAAGAGTTCAGTTCGCGTTCGAGCCCTAATGCCTACTGTACTTCGTAGGTCCTGTGACGTTAGTCACACTGCTCATGTACAAGCATTATCAAAGACTGGTTATTGATACTCAGAACTAGTCCTTTAATCAGTTTAATAGCTATATGTATATATATGCTGCAGACTGAATTGGGGGAAATAATCTAGTTGAAATTCAGCTATCCGGTCAAGCTGACTGACCGACATAAGACAGGTCAATGTAATTCACCCCAGCAAAGCACATTCAGTGATATTCCTACGAAGTAGGCTACAGATCGCAAATTGTCCGGTAATGAGTCAGTCAGTCCATCCGAATCCTTTCGTCGGCAAAATAAGGAGAACCATTGACATTAGAACCTTTATTTTTGGCATGAACGTGCATTAGGGCATTGTTACCAGCAAGTTCTGAGCTGACCGAATTCTGATGAAAATTTGATTTATAATTATTTCTATTTTTATTTATTGATAGCTCAGCGAGTGCACTGTCATTCCCATTGGGAACCCTTGGCTGTATGTTTCACTGTATACATTGTATATAACACAGTTACAAAACGTGATGGGATAATGAAATAGGAAATGCTAATTTTCCATCATTTGTTAGTGCATTTATCTACACTGCTATTACCAACTTGCCATTCTTAATACACACAAGTAAGTATATCGTTATAGATATATGTAAACTGTGGCCTTTAACTTGTATCCTATTTCACATCCAAACATTTCATCACAGACCAAATCAAATTTAGGTCAATTACCACTGATGGTGAAATATCCTGAGTCAGCCTGGTGCAATAACCCAACAGACCAAAGAAAGATGTGGTATCATCCTTCAGATTAGCCTGTGAGCACCAATGATAAAGTTTACTGAGGGTGAAACAAAGCCATCCTGCAAGCCACCCAAGGAATTTATCAGCTTGTGTTGGGACATTTTGTTGGTATCATGTAAGTTGTTTTATAGTTTACTCATTCAAATCTCTATACCATATTTTCTGTTATTCAACAGACAAATTTCTTTACTGGTTTTAATTGTTTAAGTTTTACTGGGTTTCAACTGCTACAGATAGTAACATAGTACTGATACTGTAGAAATGGGTAGTGTGAATTTAATTATTCCATGTTGAGTACAATTGTTCACAATTTGCCAAGTTTGAGGAACATACATGGTTGCAATTCAGATATAATCAAAGAAATTTCGTGACAATTATTGAATCTAAGTAGGCCCCTACCTAACAAAATTAGCTTAATAAAAAAGGCCTTCCTGGCGTAAATTGTTTTCTTTTGAGAGAGAATGGTATTTTCTGAGTTAAGAATTTCCTGTATAAAGATAGGTTGTTCAAGGAGGCTGTTGTGTGCATCAAGTGTATGGAAACATGATATATGCACCCAGAGCCCTGATCTACAGCTGTATAAAACTCAACATCTGGCATTGACGGCATGTTTAAAGGGTCTTAATATATTTTCTTTGGGTAGAATTTAACTAGATAAAGTAACTTTGATCATGATGTACTTCTCGTTTTTTACCCCTCGGGCAAATTTTGCCCGAAGGGTATTGTCGTCGTCAGCGTTGTCTCTCCGTCTGTCTGTCTGTCCATCTTTCTTGTGAACACGATATCTCAAGAAGAATTATAGCCAGGCATATTAAATTTATACCATGTATGCATCTGGTGAAGGGTCAGAAGCCTATTGAAAATGACCGACCTTGACCTTTTTTCAAGGTCAAATTGCGTTTGAATGTAGATTTGATGCTGCTATCACCAAATCTCTTACAGTGTTATAGCTAGCCCTTGTAACTTTAGTTCTTTGATGTACATGTATCTGGTAGTTGACCAGTTGTCTAAAAGTTGAATCTGCCACTTGCACATTAGTTTTGTCACAGACCTTATGAAGTTAGTAAACTTGGATTGCGTAAGTATTGATTTGTTTCTGCAATGTTAAAAGAACTCTCCATGTACATTGTACAAGTAATGATCGACAAATGCTTCACAGTAATTTGGGTTATGTGGAATAGGAAATTCTAATTTTCAATCATTTGGTTGTGTGTTTATCTACACTGCTATAACCAACTTGCCATCTTCAATACATACAATTCAGTATATTGTCATAGATACATGTAAACTGTAGCCCGAACACATATCCTATTTCACATTTTAACATTTCATCACAGACCACATCAGTGACATCAGGCTTCAATTCAGGTCATATTTCTCACTTGTGGTGAAATGCCCTGCAAACCCAGCAGAATGAAGTGGTATGGTCCAACACATTAGTATGTGTGTGCAACAATAACCAAAGTTTACTTAGTGTCCAACAAAGCCAATTTATGTTTGGACATTTTGTGGGTATCATGTAAGTTACTTTACTTTCATTACTGTTTAGTTTACTAATTCAAATCCCTGTACCTTACTGTTTGTTATTCAACAGACCAATTTCTTTACTGGTTTTAATTGTTTAAGTTTTGTGCTACTGATAGTAACACAGTACTGATAATGTAGAATTGGGTCTCAAACTAAAAGCTAGTGAACTATCTGGTAGTGTGAATCCAAATCCAAATGAAAATGTGTTATACATGTACATATCTCACATTTGACAAACAAACATGGTTGCAATTAAGATTTAATCAAAGAAATTTCATTAAAATTATTGGATCTAAGTATTTTACAAAATTAGCTTGAAAAAAGGCCTTCCTGGTGCGAACTGTTATCTTTTGAGAGAAATCAAGTGTATGGAAACAGAGCCCACATCTAGCATTGACTCAACATTGACCTGTTTAAACGGTCTTAATTTACTTTTTTCGGGTAGAATTTATTTTGATAAAGTAACTTTGATCATGGTGTGAAAATATGAGCCCTTTTTAAAGTTTTCCTCCAGTGTTTTTCCTGTTCGAATATTGACTATATATCACTTTGGGATATAATTTAAGCAAAAACATTGTATTTATAAACAAAATGTGTCTAAATATTTCTTGTCATTTCAAATCTTTCTCCATTTTGATTCCCTGATTAGGGGATACAGAATCACTGCCACGAAGTGTGTCGATGTTTCACATCAGCACATTAACTCCAAAACCATTCATTTAATATCGTCACTTCAAATCTTCAAAATATTTTCTCAAATAGCTATCCACTGTCAAATTTTTAGACCAGTTTTAATTTTCAAGGCCACAGTACCATAAAGGTCAGAAGCACTGCAAAATTCAGTTTATTCATATTTCTCATTTCCCATGTCAATATCAGAAATAAAAAAAACTCTCAATTTAAGTTGCCTCAAAATTTTACTGAATTGGGCAAATAGCTCTACCAGCATTTAAAACTCAGCAAACCGCTGCTGACCACTCAGCAAAGTTTATTTTATGTTTTCTTTAAATCTAACCTGATTGCATTGGTGAGCTTATATGTCTGCTTAGGAACAAAGTTCTACCAGAAGGATTTGAAATAATGGCTGAATTAAGACAGAAGATCATACTTGTATTTTAGTATATTGATTTGTAAGTTCTACTTCAAACATTAAAAAAATCTTTAATTGGTGGGGGATGTCATGTACATATGAATCGGGGAACATATTCATCGACGACATATACCAAGCCATTTTCCATGAAGATAAATATGTTGAAGCCATTAATTTAAAATCTGATCAGATGTGTACAAAATATATTAGTATATAAACGAAAAGTAAAACACCAATGCCAAAGACTAAGAAGCAAAGTACAGACATTAGAAGGAAAGTAACCAGAACCTCAGTGCAATTTTTTCCAATCTGTCAAGGCCTTGGCAAAAGCTGACCTTGCTCAACTTTCTGTGTATTTCCCATATGAGAGAAACTACAGTGAACCATACGAGATAACATTTTTGTTAATCTAGTTTTAAAAATACACTGATATATAATGCATGGTTGCTGGGTGTAGACAATGACTGATAGCCGAGGGGTATTGGAGCCCAATGGGCTATTTTTTGTGTACTTCTTGAATATTGACTATATTTCACACTGGGATATAATTTAAACAAAAACATTACATGTGTAATTATGTCTAAATTTTTCTTGTCATTTCAAATCTTGATCCATTTTGATTCCTTGATTAAGGGATACAGAATCACTGCCACGGAGTGTGTTGGTGTGTCACAGATTCACATCAGCACAGTAACTGGTAAACTATTCATTCAATCCCATCACTTTTAATCTTCAACAAAATATTCAATACTGTTTTAATCTTCAAGGCCACAGCTACTAATATTTCTCGTTACCCACGTCAATAACACAAATAAAAAAAACTCTCAATTGAAGTTGCCCCAAACTTTCGCTGAATTGGGCATAAAGCTAGTATCAGCATTTAAAAATTCAGACCACTCAGCAAAGTTTATTTTATTTTTTCTTTAAATCTAAAACTGATTGCAATGTATGATGAGCATATATGTCTGCTTGGAGACAAAGTTCTACCAGAAGGATGTGAAATAATGGCTGAATTGAGATAGAAGATCATACATGTATATTAGTTCATTGGTTTGTACTGCAAATTTAAAAAAAAAGTTTAATTGGTGAGGGACGTCATGTACATAATGAATCCAGGAACTTATATTCATCGAGGATATATACCAAGCTATTTCCCAACAAGGTAATTAAGCCATTAATTTATAATCTGATCAGATGTGTACATATGCTTGGAGTCTATCGAATATCACTGACCTTGATCTATTTTCCTGAGGTCAAATTTTATATGTTGAGTCTAAATTCTCCAATTTCATGTTCCATATGCAATTAAGGTAGAATAGACAGAAAAATTGTTGAAGATGATTGAACTTGATATGTATTTCCAATATCAAATTACTTGATTTGATTATGAGCTATACAGAAGAGTAAGCATACATATATATTTAGAGCTAAGAATTAGCTCATGCTAGATGTATTTCTGAGATGAGAGAAATACAGTCAATCCTACTAGATCACATTATTGTTATCCAGCATAGTGTTGTCCAAGTTATGAAAACACATTTTATGCAATGCATGATTGCTGAGTTCTGACAATAACTGATAACCGAGGGGTATTGGAGCCCATTGGGCTATTTCAGGTCAAAGTGTAGTCCAAATTTGACTGACTGGCTTCGGTAACCATTTACTTTGTAATGTACAGTAATTCATC
Source organism: Hanleya hanleyi (assembly GCA_036873755.1). Lineage (NCBI taxonomy): Eukaryota > Metazoa > Mollusca > Polyplacophora > Lepidopleurida > Hanleyidae > Hanleya > Hanleya hanleyi. Next base: position 52,652 of record JAVTVY010019130.1, read on the forward strand.
AACTCACTGTTGTTACAGAACTGCCTGTCTGACCTTCAATATGCCTAAAGTCAAGAAAAAAAGTGTTCATACAAGAAATCAAGAAAAGAAAACTCTCTACTGGGACCAAAAAACGGAAAGCCATGTGAGTTCACATAGAAATCTCTATTTAAAATAAATATGTAAATAAAATTATTAAGTTTTAAATATTATACAACATAAACATTCATACAATTCCTACATATGTTGCCAATAATTAGTATCTTTCCGTAATGCCTAAACATTCTGGTATCCAAATTTAATATACTTATATTTATAACCTAAGTAACATTATTCTTTCATCATCTACTTGTGAAACAATATTATTATTTTTGACTTTTAGACATCTGATATCGCTCCTTCCTCAAATACTACTGATAAAGGCACAGTAACAGATAACAGGGAACAAGACAGAGAAAGGCAAGCTATAGCCAGACATCATCCAGATAAAGGTGATGCCATTAGGGAACAAACAAGAACGCACAAGGCAAAAGCCAGATAGGATCCGGCCAAAGGGGTTATTATTAGAATACAAACCAGTTCAGCCAAGGCAAAAGCCAGACAGGATCCGGCCAAAGGGGCTATTATTAGAATACAAACCAGTTCAGCCAAGGCAAAAGCCAGACAGGATCCGGCCAAAGGGAATACTATCAAAATACAAACCAGTTCAGCCAAGGCAAAAGCCAGACAGCATCCGGCCAAAGGGGCTACTATCAAAATACAAACCAGTTCAGCCAAGGCAAAAGCCAGACAGGACCCGGTCAAAGGGGCTACCATAAGAAGGCAAACAAAAGCCTGTATGGCAAATGCTAGGAAAAACCCAGTTAAAAATACAGCCATTAAGCAGCAGATTAAAAAAAGTAAAGCAGAACTGAGAAGAGATGAGAGGAAAGTCAAAATAGCAAGCCAACTGGATAGCATACGCAAGGCTAGAAAAAAGCAATTGAACAATCAAAGGAAGAAGTTATTACAGGATGATACTACTTCAGAAGGTGCTTCTACATGGCCAAAGCCAATAACTGATGAGATTAAGAAACAATGTATATCTGAATACAGGCAGTGCACGTCTTCAGAAAATCTGAAAACCCATACTTGCGGTATCTGTGATGAGGAAAAAAATGACATCATTAAATATCACATAGATAACTTACCCAACAAAGAATTAATCTCACAAGATAGCCAACCTGTAGTCCTTGATGAGTATAAACACTTAGGCCTCATACTGGTACCTGAAGGGATTTCTGGTGCTATTGTTTCCTGTTGTGGTGATTGCAAGAAGAGTCTGGAGACCAACTCATTACCCAAATTCAGTTTAGCTAATGGATTCCAGTTTGGGACTACTCCTCCAGAGCTTCAGGATCTGACTATACCAGAAAAACTGCTTATATCAGCATATCGCACCAAGATGTGTATCGTAAAATTAACCTTAATTTCAGGTCCAGGTACAGGTCAGCTGGCTATTAAGGGAAATAGCATAACTTTCCCCCAAGATACCAGTGCAATTACAAACCTCCTGCCATTGAATGTGGATTCTCTAAATAGTGTCATCAAAGTGGTTTTTATCGGAAACAAATTACCAACAAAACAGCAACTGAAAAAGATTTTTCAGGTCAGAAAATCAAAAGTAAAATCAGCACTTCAATGTTTGGCCAAAATCCATCAGCAGTACAGGGATATAAACATTTCTAGTGAAAATCTAGAAAAACTCCCTACTGATGATATCCCATCCAGCATATGGCAATGTTTAGTCCATTCTACTGATGTTGATGCCAATTCTGCAGAAAAGTCTGCATACACTGCAACAAACACAGATACTGTTTTGGCTGAAGCTGTGCCCAATACTGGGGATGAAGCTGCAGCACCTGATGATGTTGCCATCATTATGGAGTCCAGTGGTGTTATTGATATGGATGTTACAGCTGTCTCCACACAGGATTACCTCTCTGCTGCTGCCAAAAAACTCCAAGAGGACAGTAGCAGTACTTTACTTGTACCACATGGTTCTAAACCATGTACTGAGTATAACAACCCTGATATGTGGTGAGCATTCATTATATACATTTTCAATTATTTTAGTACATAAGGTCACACCAATATTGGCCGATATTGGAATGAAAATTTTATTTTTATTTCATCCGCCGATATTGCAAGATGGATTCTTGGAGAAAAAATTATGTGGGAATAAACTGGACCTAAATTCTGAACCCCTTAACCAAATTACAAGTCCAGTATACCATAGGAAAGCTTTGAACATGGTAGTTAGATTGAAATCTTTCAAGATCTGGACAAAAAGATTTGAGATTAAATATTTTATTTCTCAAATTTCTAGAAAATCGAACCAACTAGCTACAGATATACAGGATAGCTTGGTTACTCCTGTCTATGATTCATATGATATCTGTACTATTAGTTTCAAATTTAATGTTCTTAACATTCCTAGGTTTATGTACTTTTGGCCCAGTTTTGGGTATCTTATTTGAAACCACACGTTATTAAAGCATTCAGTATGGATGTGTTAATCGTGAAAGACACATCAATAGTTGCAAATTTTCTCAGATGAGATACGTTCGATAGGAATATTATTTCCTAAGTTATAATCTGTCTATCACATTTATAACAATTAGCCTTATTATTGCAAGATAAAAGTGACAATTTTTCTAATATGAGAGATGAATGTAAGCTACGTCAAATTTTTTTTTTTATTTTTCCAGTCTCCGACATTGTATGAGCAGGGTATTTTATTTTTAATTTTTTTTCCTACCTACATCAGACATTTGCATTAAAAAATTCCGCCGAACAAAAAAATAATTGTTACTCCTCTAATTGAATTACTCCCTGATTATAAAATTGTTATTTACACCTCTATACCGGTAGGACTGGTGGCTATTTCCATCTTTTCCCCTACAACATGGGAGGACCGGAGGCTCCACGAAAGGTTAAGGTCTCAATGGACTTGTGGATTACGCACCTTATGTCATTCCATGATAGAAAATTCCGACAAGCAGTCCCATTCCTGATCCATGTATTCAATGTTCTGCAGAAACGAGAGGTAATGGTCTATAAATTTTAACAAAATGTTAATATTTTCTCATCTTCAAGTTTATTGGACAATATGAACATTTCAATATAATATATTCCTTGCATAATAATATATATTTTGAGATTCGCTGGTCATTATTAGATTCGATTATCTTTGAAGAAAAACGAATGATCGAATAAATTCGATTTTAAAATGCTACAAAATGATATGCAATATTCCAGGGTTTTCTTCAACTGAAATGACATAAACTGATCAAATAACACCATACCTTTAGTAACAGTAACAGCATGGACACAAGTGTGAAGTATACACACTATAGGTGCGAGAATGAGTGCATATACTGCTGTGCAACTCCACCTATCTCAAGTTTTCACAATATTTTTAGCTAGACTTCGGCCTTTTCCTCCAAAACTTTGTCTGTAATTGTCCGATGTACATGACAATTAATCGAATACAATGAAACCAAAAGCGAAATCGTTTTTAATTTAAAATGGATTCAATAATCGATTAATCCTACCAACACTAATATTTAGGTGTCATTACAAACATCACTGAGAGTGAGGAGATCAAAGCTGTCCCAGGATGCGCAAGCAATATCCAATATTTCCAAGGAGGAGCTATCTGCAGCTGTTGACGCCCTTGCTGCAGGTGAAACAAGGGTATCCAACCCTTCCGTGCAAAAACTGATGAACGAGATGCATGCTGTCGGTGCTAACATCAGAGGTTCTCAGTATGCAAAGCAAGGCTTCAGGAGTGAGATCCATTCAATGATGGTAAATATATTACATGTACATTGTACTTTCTCCCAACAATATCTTTCTTTTGTATAAATTATTGATAGTTAAATAGTCCCTGTTTGTTGTACAGCTTGACATTTCCAAATACGATAATCAGTCTAATAAGAGCATCACTCCTATAAGCGCCCTCACTGTTATTAGAGCTGGATAGAGGAGGTTATGAGGATTCCAGAACTATTTCGGATTGAACAAAGACCCATATTTGACCGAGATCAAAAGAGTCTTATCAGAAAACTTGATGATCTATTATAATCTTATACTTTTCAGATTGAGCTTGGTATGCCAGCTTTCTTTATGACAATAAACCCAGGTAAATATGATCTATTGTGAATATTATGTTCATATTGTCACTTACACAACTTTAATATGCCAACTATTCACAGGAAATTTTTCTGTCGTTAATTAATAAAGCATGAATATATATTTTTCAGCTGACATTCACTCCCCAATAGTGTGCTATCTAGCAGGAAAGGATATTGACATTGATGCCAATTTGCCTGACTCTGTACCTTCAGCAGTAGACCGTGCAAAGATAGTTGCAGAGAATCCGGTAGAAGCAGCCAAGTAAGAAAGCAATCTTATCATATGCAAACTAGAATTATATATTACAATTTGTGTTCTGTTGTTTTGTCTACTTTATAGCCCACCTATTGCTTTACTCGTCCCTGTCGTCAGTCCGTATGTGGATATTTTTAAGTCAAAATGTCCTCCACATTCATGCTACAGTACTGTAACTCATAGAAACGTACTGGATGACCGTGACTTACTTTTTGGGAAGTACATTAACCCAAAATTAAGTAGGTCAATGCCAATTAGTAGGTTGAATTGACCGTTTACCTATCAGTTGTCTATGGGAGAATACTTGGATGACTTTGGACTACTTCACTCAGAATTAAGTAGGCAATGTCATCTAAAGGTCAAATAATGCAATTTATAGGTCAAATTGACCTTTCACCTTACAATAACATAATGTGGATATGTGCCATCCATTGAATAAATCAGTAAATAAAAAAATAACACTATTTATCCCACAGATTCTTCAAGTTAGTGATTGATGCTGTCATAGAGTGTCTATTGCGGTATGGTAAAGATGGCGGAGGTGTGCTCGGAGATTTATCAGGATATTATGGATGCGTAGAAGAACAGGGGAGAGGTGCGTACATATTTGCTTCGTCCGGTCTGTCCATCCATCTGTCTACCTGTTGTCCATAAATATTGATCTTTAGTTTTGCACTGTTTACTTTCGAGTTAGATTTCATTTTCTATTAAATATGTGGGTACTTTTATGATCTCCTGTGTGTTTACCTGAACGAGGTCACTGTGACCTATATCTTCAGAACAGTGGCCTTCTTTGAGAAAATATATAATCAACATTTCCTGGCTTATATGGTACTGCACATGGAATGCTAAGGTCTGCTAATGTGTACCATAGCTATCTTTGGTAATATTATACATGTATCATATCAAAATCAGTGATAGTTTCCTTAAACAGTTTATTATTGCCTTGTAGGTACTCTTCATTTACACATGATAGTGTGGTTGAAAGGCTACAGAACACCAACGGAAATGAGAGACAGAATGTCTTCAGATGAAGAGTTTAAACACCGACTCCTACAATATCTTGACGGTGTGATCAAACAGCAGGCCCCAGAAGACTGCCCAAGGGAACAGATGGATATCGACAGTACTGAAGAACTACCTGCTAAAGTTACACATATGGAACCGGATACTGAGAGTGATGTGGAAACTACATCTGCAGAAGAGAAATACAAGACCTTCATGCAGCGTCCACCAGATCCAGCAAATCCAGAATATGAAAATAACAGGAAACAACACCTAAACAAGCTAGCAAAATACAGTAATAAGCACAGACACACTTTCACATGCACCAAATATGGATGTAAAGAATGTAGGTTTGATTTTCCCAGGGATCTTGTTCTATTTACCTATGCAGACTGTGAAAATGTTATTACTATTCAGAGACATAATCAGTGGATTAATAACTATGAGGAAACTATTCTTCTCTGCACAAGGTCAAATATGGACATTAAGTTCTTAGGAAGTGGCAAGGACTGTCGCAGTTTGGCATTCTACATAACAGATTACCAAACGAAATCATCTCTAACCACCCATAATATTGTGGCACTCATTGCTGCAGCGGTGAAAAATCTGGAGCTTGGTAAAAATGATGCAGATGCTAGTGATCACATAGCGAAGTCTAAACAAATGGTGGTCAAATGCCTGAATAAGGTGTGCAGCCAGGTGGAGATGTCCGCGTCTCATATTGCTGCACTTCTTCTTGGCCATAAGGATAAGTATACATCTGAGATATTCCACATTCTTAATATTCATTGCTTCTTGTCCTGGATTTCCTCCAATCCTGATGAAAATGATGAGCCAGAGGATTTTCAGGTTACTACAGGTAATGAAGGTTTGGTTCAAGTCAATCAGAGAATTGACTATTTGTCACGTGGCACCAACCTGGCACATATCTCACTCTATGAATACACCAGCAGTATTCGCAAGGTGCCGTCAACTTCAGATGTCAGCAGATCCAAAACTGGAGGCACAGACAACAGAGGAAGAAAGATGAACGACAGGTTTCTGTATACTAATGACCACCCTCAAAGCCACACTCATCACCAGATTAAGCGCTCAAAGCTTGTGATTCCTAAGCTCTCCTATATTCCTCCAAGCCCAGAGAATAATGAGGAAAAGTTTGCTCAACTGATGCTAGTCCTCTTCAAGCCATTCACTTCCTATGCTGATCTACGTGGGAGTACTAACACATGGTTAGAGGAATTTCAAAATTTTCCATTTAAAGATATGGATCTCAAAAGAATCAACAATGTCAAAGAAATGCACAGAGGGCTCAAGGAGAAAAAGGAGAAAAATGACAGGCGGAGACAAGAGATAGATGAAAGTGGAGAGCCTGACATAACAACCAATGCTCATGAGCCTGATGGTGTCTACGACTATCTCTCTGATGAGGAAGAGGAGCTTGTAGATGACAGTATGATAGACGAAATGGACGTATCAGAAGAGAATGACATTGCTGAAGGAATTCAAATATTAATCAACAATGGTAAATTACCAGGAGACTCTGCAGCAAACAGTGACGACAGCACAGACCGCATTAATACATATAGTCCAATCTCAAACCAGTCATATTTGCCATCAAAAACCTGGCAAAAGGACATAGAGCACCACAGACAGAAAATGCTTAGTAAACTCCAAGAAGGTAACCAGGTACAACCATCTTGTGTTGATGTCCAAGTCATGGAGTGTGACAAAGTTGATGATGAAGGTGGTGAAAATAGTAAGGCGGTTCCCAGATTATTGTCTGGTTCCTCTAATCAGATGATCCAAAACCATACCATACAACAGTTCAAACTTAATGAGAAACAACAAGAAGCCTTCAGGTATTTATCTTGGGAAAGCATTTATATTTTTATTACATTTTTTTGAAAAAATAGGAGTAATTTGTGACTTTTAAAAATAAAAATACATCAAAGTATTCTAATTTCTTCAAATTCCAATATTTCAGGTTAATGTCACGAAACCCACTTGCGAGAATTAATGGTGAGCAATATAAGCAGTTGCTATTGTACCTTGGAGGCCCAGGTGGCACTGGAAAAAGTCAAGTAATCACTGCGTACACCTATCTTCATGAATCCCTGGGGATAAGGCACACACTACGCCTATGTGCATACACTGGCACTGCAGCAGCCCTTAGTGGTGGGAGTACGCTCAGCAGTTTGGCTCAGCTTGGCAGGGGGCGCACAAGCCTTAAAAAGTTGGAGGCTACATGGTCCTCTGCTTGTACATGTGTGGATGATGAGACCTCCATGACTGGCTGTGAAACTCTAGGAAGGCTCCACAGAAATCTAGTAAAAGCCAAGCATACAGACACAGAACCATTTGGAGGAGTTGACATGATTTTTGTTGGTATGTACAGCCTCGATACTAATACAATGTTATACCGGTAGTATATTATAATGAACACTTAATCTAGGACTAATACAATGGCACTTCAAAATTAATATGTGTACATATTAGCATTACCCTTATTACCTACAGCAGACATGGATATATCTTTATTACCATTTTCGTTATATATATATATAATTTCAGGCGATTTTAACCAGTTCCCACCTGTGAAAGGAACTCCATTGTACTATGGCAGTAGTCCAGGCACTCCTACGAAATCTGTGCGTAATCAGTCAAACATTGACAGAGAAGCTGGGAGAAATCTGTGGCATCAACTGACTCATGTCATCATTCTCACAGAACTGATGCGCATCCAGGATGTAGAGTATAGTGCACTACTGGATCGTTTGTCTGAGGGAGACTGTACAGACAATGACTATAATACCATCATGACCAGAGTGGCTGGGTCCACTGGAGTTAGTTTGTCAAAAACAAGTTCAAGCAAGCTCCCATTATTGTCCCTGGAAATGCTCTGCAGACGGCTATCAACAAAGAACATGTAATAGCACAGGGCAAAGCTACTGGTAACCAAGTTGGCATCAGTGTTTCTATTGACAAATCCACGAAAATTGAACTTACACCATCAAAAATGCAGCAAATCCAGCAACTACCAGCAACACGAACTGGAGGCCTTCCAGGCATGTGTTACATAGTGCCAGGAATGCCCGTCATGCTAACTAACAATGTGGCAGTGGAACTGGCCCTCACAAATGGTGTGATGGGCACAGTTCACTCTGTAATTTCCCATTCATCAGAAATTCCATCAAAAGTGCTTATTCACACATTCCAACATCAGCCTGAATCTTTGATAGTTCATTTTCCTACTTCCAAATGTCCTAAATTAGATACTCTAGAAGTTGGACATATCCCTGTGTATCCAATGAAAGCCAGTTGTTCACACAAATTCCCCAACCAGGAAACTACTACTTCAATATCCAGGACAAATCTACCTCTATTACCGGCCTACTCCTACACCTCATACAAATCTCAGGGAAGAACACTTCAATCTGCAATAGTTGATCTCATGCCGCCAACAAAGCAGCGTAAGATTGACACCAGTTTTGCATATGTCCCCCTCTCCCGTATCAGAAGATTAACTGACTTAGTCATCTTACGGAAATTTCCAAAGAAAGTGTTGAACAAAATGAAGAACAAAGATCACTTGGCACAAGTTGCTCGATTTAAATCTTTTAAAGCTAACCCCGAGGACTAAAGCTACCCATAAGGTTTTGGAGTAATGAATTAGACTAGTTGATGTTTCCAAGTTATTGATCATTTTCTTTTCATGTCACCCGATGTTCATTTCCCTATGACTTTTGTATAACAACTTCCATAGAATCCGTTCATTCACCACCACATCATTTATCTCATCAATGGATTTACACCACTCACCCTCCTGGACTAAAGAGCTAGGGATACGTTCTGCTTGGTGAACAGAGCGAAGATTGATATATTCTACAATTGTGTTATATTTTTCTATTTCAATAAAACACACAGAATTTGATACACAATATTGATATTCCTACGAAGTAGGCTACAGATCGCAAATTGTCCGGTAATGAGTCAGTCCATCCGAATCCTTTCGTCGGCAAAATAAGGAGAACCGTTGACATTAGAACCTTGATTTTTGGCATGAACGTGCATTAGGGCATTGTTACCAGCAAGTTCTGATCTGAAATAATTCTGATTAAAATTAGATTGATAATTAACACTTCAGTATATTGTTATAGATATATGTGAACTGTAGCCTTTAACGTGTATCCTATTTCACATTGGCCACATCAGGCTTGAGCCTTCAAATTCAGGTCAAATTACCCACAGCTAAAAATACCCTGTCCCACTGTATGCCACATGGCCCTATTACTGAGGTTAATCTTATCTACTGCATATACCCTCAAACAATCAGCGCTGTTTCCATAACTTAAATTGTTAAACCATATCATTGAAATAATATAGCAGAAAACATTGATGTGAGTTATGATATGTACACTATGACCAAAGACATGTTCATAATGTGCTAATCGGATAGTTAGGACAATCATTACTTTGCATCAGAGAGTGTGTGACTTGGATTCAAGGGTTAAGACTTTGGAGGAAATACAATTTTGACAGCAGAAATATGACCCCGCCATTTGCTGTTTAGAGCGATAAAACAGGGTAGGCTAAATGGACCCTTTTCAATGCAGTATTTCTTGGCATGAATGTGAAAATATGAGGACATACTTTGGGGTTTTTTTGTACCTCTTGAATATTGACTATATATCACACTTGGATATAATTTGAACAAAAAATTACATGTGTAAACAAAATATGTCTAAATTTCTCTTGTCATTTCAAATCTTGATCCATTTTGATTCCTTGATTAGGGGATACAGAATCACTGCCACGGAGTGTGCTGGTGTATCACAGCAATGCAATTCCGATTCACACAACGAAGCTGGGGTGGTTTAAGGTTTATCAATGAAGAAAATCACCGATCAATCGCCATAGAATATAATGTGAAACAAGAAAACCGGAATAATACATTCATCAGATTGCCGATACCCAAAATGTGATGTCTCATATATCTAGATATCAACCTGATGTAGAGACGCTATTTATTCGTCTTTGTACCGGTTATGCTCAGGAGAATGACATAGAATCATTATTATCTTGTGCAGAGAAGGTGTTGGTCTTGAGTTGAATTGCCGTAAACTACATAAATGCTACCTTTCTACTATAGTACTATATATAAAAATTTGTTGTATTGTTGGGAAAATAATGCGATTCAAAAAGTTGTTTTGATCCTGGACAAAGGCACTGAAAACCATTAAAGATATGTAAATGTATTTTCACACGTAAAGCCTGAAATCTACTGAACCTTAATTATTCAATCTGTTTCCTTTAATTAAAAAATTGTAAAATTAAATCGGCGATCGTTATTTATTTTGGAATGAAGGCGCATTAGGAGACTGTTACCAACAAGTTCTCAGCTGACCTACTTTTGATGAAAATTTCTGGTGATTTTTGATGAAAATCACTGGCGATTCTGACTTGGGCGGTGCCCATCTTAATGTAGGCAACTGGGGGTGAGGATTTCCAAGAGTTCAGTTCGCGTTAGAGTCCTAATGCCTACTGTACTTCGTAGGTCCTGTGACGTTAGTCACACTGCTCATGTCTTTTATCTTTCACACAATTAGGTGACCTATAAACCTCGAAATTTGAAAAAAATGTCCAAATGCCTCCTAAGACAATGGAAATGTAAATGATATCTTCAATATATGAAGGAACTTGTAAAGGGAAACATTTGCTCACATATATGTGAATATGTGTGACTCGTGGTGTATTTGATGAAGAGTGGTACACCTGCTGAGTATACAAATCTTCCTACGAAGTAGGCTACTATCTGCAAATTGTCCGGTAATCAGTGAGTGATGGAGTGAGTCCATCCGAATCCTTTCGTCGGCAAAATAAGGAGAACCGTTGACATTAGAACCTTGATTTTTTGCATGAAGGTGCATTAGGGGACTGTTACCAGCAAGTCCTGAGTTCCGCTACTTTTGATGAAAATTTCTGGTGATTTTTGATGAAAATCACTAGTGATTCTGATTTGGGCTGTGCCCATCTTAGTATAGGCAGGATTTCAACTTGGGTGAGGGGATTTCCAAGAGTTCAGTGTGCGTCGAAGTCCTAATGCTTATCCTACTTCGTAGGTCCTGTGACGTTAGTCACACTGCCATGTTTTCAATAAATATTCAATTTGACTTCGTCAGTTCTCGCATATCGCCATATAATTTTCCTTCCAATATAATATCGTACATCTTTGTTCCTTCGTGCACTGTTTGAAATACCCTATATAGGCATCTTAACGAAATACCACCAAAACTAAATATTACCTTAAACTGCAAAGATACAGTCAAAAAACGGTATCATACACTGTCAACAAAAAGTGCGCATATCATGAAGACTGGAATGTACACTAGTTTGTAACACCTTTCGAACATGTAAAGGTAATTTATTTGAAATTTTTGAAGTGTTATCAAGTGCTACTATTCTGGTAGCCAGTACGAAATGTTAGGTCGTCGTTTTAATTTGCATCCATTACACTTACGAAGAAAGGTTAGCGATTTAAATTTCCTACATAAATGTGTACATTCCCATTTTAACTGCTCTTATCTTATCGAGAAATTGTATTTTTACTGCCCTTCTCGATCGCTTAGAACTATTTTACCCTTTAGAATTCCGCTTTCTAGAATTAATGTTCGTAAGTTCGTTGACAATTTCAACACCAGTTTACTTTCCATCTTAAATAATCTAAAACCCGAAAATAAAAAATGCATTATAATGGGAGATTTCAACATTGATCTTTTCAAAACCAATCACCATGGCCCATCAAAAACATTCCTGGAAACCATGAAAACATTTTATTTTTTCCCAAAAATTACAAAACCCACCAGAGTAAAATCTCATTCAGCGACTCTAATAGATAACATATTCACAAATTTTCACGAAGACGACCTGGGTTCTGGTATAATGCTATCTGACATAACTGACCATTTTCCTATTTTTCATGCAACAAACCGTCTTTCGCCTTTACCCAATAAGTCGACAAACACGTTCAAATCCCGAAAAGTAAATCCTGTTCAAAAAGAACTTTTCGAGGAGAAACTAACAAGCTTGGACTGGCAACAAGTACTTAACGATGATGATACTAACAGCGCCTTAAATACTTTCATGGACACATTTACTAATATATACGATGACTGCTTCCCCATAATAACTAGAACCACCCATAAGATTACAATACTTAAACCGTGGATAACCCCATGCTTGCTACACTCTATTCGAGAAAAAAAATAGATTATACAAGATGCACATATCGAAAAAAGATTGCGAGGTAACTCGTGAATATAAAGTTTATAGGAACAAACTAAACCACACTCTTAGATTAGCAAAGAACAAATACTATGAAAACAAATTTAGTGAATCTTATAATAATATTAAAGGAACTTGGAAAGTCATAAATGGATTATTAGGTAGAAAAAAATCTAGCGATCTTCCTAGTGTTTTTAATTTCAATGGTAATGATATCACGGAACCTTCGGAAATTGCCACAAAGTTCAATGACTACTTCTCTTCTATTGCCTCCGATCTGGCCTCAAAAATTCCATCTACTCAAAATAACTTCACAAAATATCTTGACAATACATACAATAAAGACTTCTCCTTCAAACCGTGTACACCATCTGAAATAAATGAGATAGTGCATATGCTTAAAAATGGCTCACCTGGCATTGACGCCATTCGCATGTCACTCATAAAACCGATATCGAGCCTAATATCGGCTCCCCTATCGCATATTGTAAATCTTTCCTTCCAAAATGGAATCGTTCCCACTTCCCTTAAGAATGCAAAGGTTACTCCAGTTTTCAAATCTGGAAACAAAACCCTAGCCGAGAATTATCGCCCAATTTCTGTTCTGCCATGCTTCAGTAAAATCATTGAAAAACTTGTTGTGTTGAGGATGATCACATTCCTAGAAGCAGAGATGATTATCTCCCCTAATCAATATGGATTTCGAGCAAATCATTCTACATTTCTTGCCGTTCTTTCTTTATACGACAAACTGGTTGCTGCAAAGGAACTAAAGCAGTTCAGCATTACTACTTTCTTGGATCTTTCCAAAGCCTTTGATACAGTAAATCACGAGATCCTCTTACATAAACTTGATTACTATGGTTTCCGGGGTGTCACAAATAACTGGTTTCGTAGCTATCTATCTTCTCGACGCCAGTGTGTATCTTTCAACGGCACTATATCTTCTTTCAATCCTATCAGTACGGGTGTGCCACAAGGATCAATACTAGGACCCATACTCTTTTTAATATATATAAATGACATTACGAAGGCCACATCGGTCCTAGACATTAATCTTTTTGCTGACGATACAAGCGCTACCCTATCCGATGCCGGTTGTATTAGACTTGCGGAAAATATGTCACAGGAACTTGAAAAGCTTCATGCCTGGTTTTCCTGCAACAAACTTTCATTAAACATGAAAAAAACCAAATTTATATTATTTAAACCAAATAGATCAACAAATGTAAATATCCCTAAGGTTTCAATATTTGGCACCGAAATTGAATCTGTTTCTAGCTTTAAATTTCTCGGGGTTTATTTTAACGATAGATTAAATTGGCAAACACATATTGACGAACTAACTTCAAAAATTTCGAGAAATATCGGTGTTATCAACGCAATACGGAACTGCCTCAACAGGAAAACCTTGATTATGCTGTATTATTCTTTGTTCTATTCTTACGTATCTTACTGTAATTTAATATGGGGAAACACATTCTCAACTCATCTCAACCCACTTGTGATATTACAAAGAGAATTATCCGCGTAATAACTTCCAGTGGTAAATATGCCCATTCTAGTCCTTTAATGAAACAACTAAACATTCTCCCCCTATTTCAGTTAAATAACTTCTTAATTTTATTATTTACTCACAGATTTCTCAATAATCCCCTTTCTATCCCTATCAACTATTCAAATTATTTTACAAAACTCTCTGAAGTCCATTGTTATTCCACTCGACAAGCCAATCTCAATCTATATAGGGCGAGAGTGCACTCAAATCTATCATTTTATTGCACAAAGTCGAAAGCACCACGAATCTGGAACGCTTTACCTAACTACCTAAAATCATGTCTGTCACAATCACTATTTAAGTCTCGACTGAAATCACACCTCATCAATTAACATGTATGTGAATCTGTGTACTGAAGGATGTACTTTCTAATTATATTCAAATTGTAAATCTTGGAGTTAACTCATCTCAGGCCATCACAAGGGACACGAGACAAACCTATTTTATACAAAAAAGTTTTGTTTATCTATATGCATATATGCTGAGCCCCACTATATATATCTTATGGAACTATAATTCTCTAAACAAGGCTCCATGGTATATTCACCATGTATTGTACATTTATATATTTGTGAACGCGCCCAGCGTCTCATGCTAATCTATTATTATTATTATTAATTATCTGGGATTTAACAAGCCCTTTGGGGTTTTATTCCCGCCATATTTCTATGTATCTATACCCTACTTGTACATATATATATATTATTTGTATATGGTGAATAAACAATCAATCAAATCAATCAATCAATCAATCAATCAATCAATCAAACGATTAACACTTTTCATGGAACTGCAAAAATACCCCAGTATCGACTCGAACCACAAATCAAGGCCGGCAATGATTGGGGAAAATTTGGACTTCTCTACTAATTTTGCCGTGACATTTGAACGGATCTTACAGCTGTAGATAAAGATACATCCCCTGTAAATTGTGAAAGCAATAGATGCTGAGGTAGAGATAACTTTCCTTCAAATCATGTCTGTTTCCTTAGGGTGGGAGATCCCACTCAACAGGATATCGGTGAGAGCCCAATAAAAGTGTCCTTATATAGTGACGCCATGAGTAGATCGTTCGACCCAGACAGCTATGATCTACTGGCGGTCATTTAACGTTCTGGCTATAGTATTCAATATTCTCAATATACTTCCGTTGTTTTATAATTATATACTTATATATGGAGTAATAATATAAGGGATGATTTTGTTCTATTTTATTTTATTACTCATCAATAGTTTATGACACCACGCTGTATGGCAAGTGGTTTGAATTTTTATTCAATACTCGTTGGTTTCTGCAAAAATTTTTTTCGGAAACAGTTTTTGTTACAAACATTAGCATTACTTTACCGGCAGATGAAGAAAAAAAATGAAATAAAAATATAAAAGAATATTACTATATGGACATATACAAATCATGGGGGAGGGGGGGGGACAGGGAGGGGGGAATTGACAGCAGGGGAACATGAGGGAGACCTCCAGCCTATAAATAGCAGCCGCTGGCTGCTTTTTGCCTGTTCATGCATCATCGCCACAGTCGAAATAAGTGAAATATGTTATATTGATAAAATAAATCAGATATAATTTTTACGTTTTCACGTCTACCCATTCTACCAGTGGGGTAGTCATTTCATCTCGTTATTTGAAAATTTTCATTCAGCAGTTTTGTTTGAAATTAAATTTAATTGCCACGTCCTTTTATTTCTCATCCAGGGCAGTGTCAAATAAAAGTCAAATATCCGTCTTGTTTCAAGGAATATAAAATATTCCATATGACGATTTCCTTTAATATTTTTTTAAGGAGAGGGAGGAGTCTACATGATATTGCTGTGTGTTTGTTGGTTTGTTTATATGGAGATAATGATCTGTCAGCTTTTTGCTTGTGTGTACGATTGTTTCCCCCAAGCTGTGGCATCAAAACACCGCACGCTTACCAGGCGCATCCTTGGAATTGTACTACGATGACTGTTTTTAAAATAAAAATGTTGCATTAGAAAATACTTGTTTCATTTTTTATACACACCTTGGGTAGTCCTGTCCGGTTCCGCCCAGGGTGTTTCCGAAAGCCACACGTAACAATATGAGATGAAAATTACCCGAGGTTGAAAAGTTCCAACACTACGTCAAACTTTCCAAGGGCATTAGCTACCCTGGTAGATTAGGTAATGTATGCGCCTTTTTTTATGTCTATCGACAAAACTGCCCTGTATTTCTCAAATAGTCTCTAAAGTGTCCCGATCTACCCCGGTCTACCCTATTCTGTATCTATTGTAGATATATTTTCTTTGCCTTATTCTGCAACACTAATTGATTTGTCGAACTGCATTTTTACGGATTTCCCAGTTTAATTTTATGCCTAATGTGAAGTGTTCATTCTGTGTTCTATTTAATTGTCAGAAGATTCAGCGCTTCTTGCTGACAACTGGACCAAACAAATCCTTTTCGACAGTTTCAGATACAAGGGCGTAGACAAGTTGTGAAGTTTGGGGGGGCTTAGGGGGAGAGTCTGAGAGGGGGGTATCCCCCCTCGCAGCGTAGATTTTTTTTTGAAAATTGATGGTAAATTGGCGCTCACTGGGAGCATTTGAGCGGTAAAAGTTGAACTTTTTTTTTGCGAAAAACTCTATAACAGTGGCGATCACTGCACTGATATACAAGGTGAAGTGATCGTTCAATCCTGGGTTTGCACTGTATTTATTCAAGTTCCTTGATAATCTTAGATAATACTATTTTGCCTAGATAGCAGGGGCGGTGTTTTGATGCGTGGTTGACCGCATGAGTTCTTGTGGTCGTTCTGAAGTTGCCAAACTTATCAAAAATGTAAACTTAGGGGTCCTTTCTCGGAATAGTAGCGAAAAGTATCCATATTCATCATATTTAAACCAGTTAAATAGTAACTTTGTGTCTGGGTTAGATTTTTTACCTATATTTCTAGGGTTTCTCTGTGAAAATTTTTCGAGAGTTCGTATCTCTCGTTTGTGAATAAATAAAAACGGAACAAATGACTGGGATCTCAATTAAATAAAAGTTCTGAAAAAATCTTTTCAGCCAACGTGTTGACCTTTTTCGTCCAAATGGGCGATATTTGATTGAATTGGAGCACATTATTCGTTTCTCGGAGAAAATCACACGGGATCTTTGAGTCCGATATCGCCAAACTGTTGCGTTGTTCTCTGACCGATTGCAATTATTCTAGTCCTTCTGGTAAGCATTGTTGATTTTACTTCCCCTGTAATATGCAACAATTGATAAAGATATGTGACAAGCTAAACATTTACTTTTCTGCTATGTTTCCTTTTTGTTTCTTTCTTGCTTTCTTTCCTTTTTTCTCCCTTTTTGTTTTTTTTCTTTTCTTTTTGTTATTTTTTTTTGACGGACGTCAATATTTGGGGGGGCTGAAGCCCCCCCAAGCCCCCCCTTGTCTACGCCCTTGA